>VWZV01003307.1:73477-375228 GCA_013397155.1 Irena cyanogastra
TAGGCAGAAAGTGAAAATTCTAATGAATTCTTACATAAATATGTAGCGATGCAGAAATTTGAATCCAAGTAACCATCTTGGGGATTTTTTGATAATGATAATAGTAATAATAATAATAATAATAATAATAATAATAATAATGGCTAAGGATTTGAAATGAACTACATTTTTAAACTGAAGAGTGATAAGTAATTCATTTTTTTCATAGACCAGTGCTTTGGTCAGAGATTGAGACTCTAATGGTTTCTATAAAGCAATTAAGGAAAATTACACCTAACTTATAAGAGTGCAGTAGTGGTGGGCATTTTGTGGATCTGTCCCATGGGTATGTTTACTTGTTTTTTATATACTCACTTAAAGACATAAATGCCCTCTGCCTTCATACCTGACATACCGTCAGCATATTCCAGACATGAGCCATCTGACTAGAAGAAATTCTCTGCAGCTGAACTGATCACTGAGTTCTGAGATGTGGCAATTATTGTATTTCTAAGGGTTATGGAATATAATATGGGAATATGATACAAAAAGATGATTAAAATGGACCTGAATTAATGGAAGAAATGACAGGGGAAAAGAAATGCAAAGGCTGAAGAGTGAGCTCTGTGTAGCAGACTGTGAAGCAGCCGTGGTGCTAGATCTTATCAGATGTTTTGTCTCTCAAACCTGCGTGAAAAATGAATGAAAATTAAAAAAACAATTCATGAGGGAATACTAGTTTTCTAGAGATGAAAAAGTAAAAGAAAAATATGGTGATGTGATGCAGAGTAAACTTCTTCTAGTCCTTCATTAGGAAAGATGTGCGTTTACACATTTTGTATCTGTCCCTGCAAAACCACAACAGAGTTGGAAGTACACCATAGATCCCAGAATCAGGGGAGAGCCAAAGAGAAAAGCAGCTGACCTGAACTGTCACTAGCACTCCTGCATTACTTCATGCTCAGTGGAGCTGCTAAGATAACCAGTCTTGCACAGGTTGAATCCAGAGTGTTTCCAAGAACTGAGTTAATTAGTGAAGTATCCTAAAGTTAACTAACTCCCCTGCCAAGAAATGGGCTCTTCCATTTTCCTCACATGATTATCTGGGCACTTTCACTTTTCCATATATAGGAGCAGCTCAGGGACTGACAGATCAGGCTAGGTAGGGATACAGACTTCAGGCACATGCATACTCCTTGCATGCAGGCACGGATGCAAGCACATGCTGCTCTCACACACTGAAATTCAAGTTAGCCAAAGAGGTAATAAGTGAAGACAGTGATAGTCCTGCTGATAAAGAGCCTTCTTAAACAGAAGGCACTGAAGGCAGAGCTCTTCAACCACGTTTGTAATAATCCATCAGGAAAAGCATCACAACCATGAATGGGCCGGTGGATGGTTTATGTGATTACACGCTTGATGATGAAGGGGCTTTCATGTTCACATCGGAGTCCGTGGGAGAAGGACATCCAGGTAAGAAACCAGCTCTGGTAAAAGTCTAAAAAGTATAATATTTTCATTTGAGGTGTTTTAAAAGCCTAAAGTAGAATTCACCTGGTGTTAATTGTACTAGAGGAGTTATTTGTAACAGGGTGCTTTTTCTACTTTATTTCTACTGGACTTTGTCCATACAGACTGTAGAACTGCTATAACTAGAGTGTTTCCAACAGGAGTTTATGTGCTTTTGCAGGGTGTGTGTTTAGCTGAGGAAGGCTGTGAGGTTTATGGGTGCTGCNGCAGATTACTGGTGAACATTCACAGGCATTGGTTATTGTTTTCAGGAATGTAGGCAGAAAGTGAAAATTCTAATGAATTCTTACATAAATATGTAGCGATGCAGAAATTTGAATCCAAGTAACCATCTTGGGGATTTTTTGATAATGATAATAGTAATAATAATAATAATAATAATAATAATAATAATAATGGCTAAAGATTTGAAATGAACTACATTTTTAAACTGAAGAGTGATAAGTAATTCATTTTTTTCATAGACCAGTGCTTTGGTCAGAGATTGAGACTCTAATGGTTTCTATAAAGCAATTAAGGAAAATTACACCTAACTTATAAGAGTGCAGTAGTGGTGGGCATTTTGTGGATCTGTCCCATGGGTATGTTTACTTGTTTTTTATATACTCACTTAAAGACATAAATGCCCTCTGCCTTCATACCTGACATACCGTCAGCATATTCCAGACATGAGCCATCTGACTAGAAGAAATTCTCTGCAGCTGAACTGATCACTGAGTTCTGAGATGTGGCAATTATTGTATTTCTAAGGGTTATGGAATATAATATGGGAATATGATACAAAAAGATGATTAAAATGGACCTGAATTAATGGAAGAAATGACAGGGGAAAAGAAATGCAAAGGCTGAAGAGTGAGCTCTGTGTAGCAGACTGTGAAGCAGCCGTGGTGCTAGATCTTATCAGATGTTTTGTCTCTCAAACCTGCGTGAAAAATGAATGAAAATTAAAAAAACAATTCATGAGGGAATACTAGTTTTCTAGAGATGAAAAAGTAAAAGAAAAATATGGTGATGTGATGCAGAGTAAACTTCTTCTAGTCCTTCATTAGGAAAGATGTGCGTTTACACATTTTGTATCTGTCCCTGCAAAACCACAACAGAGTTGGAAGTACACCATAGATCCCAGAATCAGGGGAGAGCCAAAGAGAAAAGCAGCTGACCTGAACTGTCACTAGCACTCCTGCATTACTTCATGCTCAGTGGAGCTGCTAAGATAACCAGTCTTGCACAGGTTGAATCCAGAGTGTTTCCAAGAACTGAGTTAATTAGTGAAGTATCCTAAAGTTAACTAACTCCCCTGCCAAGAAATGGGCTCTTCCATTTTCCTCACATGATTATCTGGGCACTTTCACTTTTCCATATATAGGAGCAGCTCAGGGACTGACAGATCAGGCTAGGTAGGGATACAGACTTCAGGCACATGCATACTCCTTGCATGCAGGCACGGATGCAAGCACATGCTGCTCTCACACACTGAAATTCAAGTTAGCCAAAGAGGTAATAAGTGAAGACAGTGATAGTCCTGCTGATAAAGAGCCTTCTTAAACAGAAGGCACTGAAGGCAGAGCTCTTCAACCACGTTTGTAATAATCCATCAGGAAAAGCATCACAACCATGAATGGGCCGGTGGATGGTTTATGTGATTACACGCTTGATGATGAAGGGGCTTTCATGTTCACATCGGAGTCCGTGGGAGAAGGACATCCAGGTAAGAAACCAGCTCTGGTAAAAGTCTAAAAAGTATAATATTTTCATTTGAGGTGTTTTAAAAGCCTAAAGTAGAATTCACCTGGTGTTAATTGTACTAGAGGAGTTATTTGTAACAGGGTGCTTTTTCTACTTTATTTCTACTGGACTTTGTCCATACAGACTGTAGAACTGCTATAACTAGAGTGTTTCCAACAGGAGTTTATGTGCTTTTGCAGGGTGTGTGTTTAGCTGAGGAAGGCTGTGAGGTTTATGGGTGCTGCTCCTTCCTTTTCATCTAAATTTCTTTCAGTATTCCTGTGGAGACACTACTGTATCTCTGACAGGCTCAAGTTTCGCATATGGGTAAGAATGCATAGCTTACTTCTCAAGTTCCATATCTTTATGGGCCCTGTGAAACTGTCCTGCACATATGGAGTGGTCTAAGACTGTCACCCATGACAGGAATATCCCTAAGTAGCCTATCTTAGAGCCTTTTTTTAGTGGTCCCAGCAGCTGTACATGGCAAAGTCACCAATTTGCCCCCTGCCTTCCACCCCTTTCCATCATCTGATGCAATATATGGAGTTGCTTAAGCAAATAGTGGACAGTTATTTGCTAAACTTTATGTATGGTCAGCAGAGATTAGTTCAATTTTATTGAAAACAAATATTCATCCACCATAAACATACACCTTATGTCAACAGCAACTGTTCCCTCAAGTGAGGCTGGGGGACAATGGGCTATTTGAGGTCCTGGAAAGTGTATTTGTTTTAGAAGCTGATTTGGTGGCCCGTGCTTTTTGCTGTAATAAGGCTTTTCAGGTCTGTATTCATGTTATGTGAGTAAATCATAAATGGGTGGAATGATTTTGTAGCAGAGGCTAAAAAGGTCAGCAATGAGAACTTCATTAGTTTGATACTCTTCTATATTAACTTATTGCTGCAGATCAAATCCATGGCTGATGCAATTGAGTACCTCTCCATCAATGTGAAGGTAACTACATCAGGTTAAACCAGTTGGAGTTCTTTCTGATGTAACACAGTCAGAAGATGACAGCCACATTTTGTCCATGTAACATATGTCCCATGTCGAATTTATATACGTTTACATCCAGTGTCTGTAGTGCTATGTAGTTTCATGGGAAAAACAACATAATACAGTGTGGTAATTGTACATGGATGATGTTATTTCCAAAGATAGCTGGTCACAATTTATGCTACTCTAATAATTATTTTTCCATCATCTTGGGGCAAAAATAGGGAAGTCTCAGAGCAGAGAGAGTTCAACTGAGTCCCTAGATTTAGCTCTGTCCCTTGGTTTCTTTCCTTTTCCAGTCCTCTCTTTATCTTGTTTCTTGTTTTAGAATTTGGCCAATTTTTTAGTTCTTATTCATATTCCCTCCTTTATTTCCCAACCCTCTATTGGGCCTCAGTAGCTTTCTTTTAAGCCCCATGAAGATTATTTTTCTCCTGCACTGAAATACTAGGTAGGCCCTTGAGAAACACAGTTACCACCTGGATATCCCTGCAGCTTCTCTCGCCTGCACAGTTTGCTGGGTCTCTGGGTACTACGAGATCCAATGTACTGACCTGGGATGTTTATTTTAGAGGGAGTGGAAAACTGAAATTTACCTGGGTGTTTTCAAGGCTGTGATGCTTATACTTTCTTAAACAGCCTAGATCTTCACTTAGGGCACTTTGCCTATGACAAAGGAAAGATAGAGATTTTCCAGATCAAAGGAGGACAGACTGGCAGTGAGTAACTCTGGGTTGTCCTGGAAATTCTTTTTCCTGAGCATCAGCAATGGATCTTAATAATCTCAGTGATAGTTCTGGCTCCCGACAGCAAATTGATCACCTCTACATCCTGGTCAAGCCCCCCTTTTCCCCTCTGTGGTTTTGCACAAGAGGCGTAGACATGCCATTAGGATTTTATCACCCAGGAAAATCTTGGCTATTTCTTAAAATGAGGCCCAGTGCCTGAGGCTGTAGTTGGGCTTCTGATGTTATCTGTAGCAATAGAATTTTATTGTGAGTTTTGATTTCCTCTGTTTATACAAAATGGATAATTTGCGTGTTCTTGATTATTTCTGTTCTGTATGTGATAGTATAATTTTGCTCGAGGGCATTATGTGAAGTAAAGATCCTGAACCAGATCTTTGTCTGGTGGAAATTTGAATTGTTCTGATTATATTAGCTGAGTATTGAATGCTTTAATGGAGACCTTCTTAATGCACAAAGCAGTAGAATTACATGTTTATTTATTTGAGGGTACAGAGAACTGCCTTGTATCTGTGCAATGCTTAGAGCTGAGTGTCACTGAGAAGTCCAGATTCCATAGAAGCGAGTAATAGCTGTCAATAATTAACCCATAGGTATCACCTGTGTTCCCCAAAGACATGATAGAAGACTGTTTATGCCATCTTCTCACTCTAGATTCTTCAAAATCCATTGGGCATAACATTAGTATTCCTTTCAGATCTTTAATCATTTAGTCATTTAGTGGTGTAAATTCCAAACTCTCTGAAGACTTACACATGTGACTTCTTCCTTTCAATATAATAATAAAAGCACACAGAAGGATGAAAAAGAGAACTGTTTTTTTGGTTGCTGTATTTTGTCACTGCTCCATTTCCCTTACTCCATTAGTGTCTGTCGTGCTGCACAGGTTTCATGGTGCTTTGAAAAGCATCATGTGTTTTGTGCCCCACAATGTCTTAGAGATGGCAAACTACCAAGGAGTAATTCCTCCCCCTATCTGCTGTGCCTTCAGGTGGAATTGGCTGCAAACTGTCTGTCATTCAGTTTTCCAGGAAGTATCAAGGAATCTCTGTAAAAATATAAGACCAAACATCTTCTAAAAGCACCCTCAGGTTTTCAACCATATTAAAAGCATATGTTTATCTTGTAGATATTCACATGAAAAAAAATCATGAAGGAAAAAACCCCCAGAAAGTGCAGATCTGTCCAGCATGTCTGATATCTAAGATTATATATACTTAATGATATGCATGATACTTCAGTAAACTGCACTGAACAAGGAGAACAGATGTACAAGACATTTGGTCACTGCTAATATTGCAGTACCACTGCAGTTATCAACTAGCACTCCTCAAGGGTTCTTTTAAATAGGAAAAATGTACAGCACAATGCAGGTATTTGAAGTCCTTCTAGTGAAACTCTTTTGTAGGAAAGCTGATTCTTTGATGAAATGCTTATGATAAGTGTCTGCATTTCTTCCCTGTTTTTTTTTTTTTAGCAGAAAACTGAGAATTGCTCTGCTTGCCATATTTTGAATATAAAAATTCACATTCTAGTTTAATTTTTTTTCTGTTCATAAAAATAACATAACATTTAGAATACTGAATTTAATGTTGATGATTACGGATTTTGGAGAAAACCAACCTTGCCATTTCAAATGTTCAATATGAATTATATTTACTACACCATCAAAGCCAGAAGTGTGGCTGTACCTCATGTTGTGCTTTGTGGAGCTTTTTTGAATAAAATTTTCAGGTTTAACTACTGTTCATAGGTTTTGTTTTTTTTTCCTCTGAGTGGTGAGTCTGTGAAACTGAATTCCTGTGAAGGTTCTGAGAACTTTTGTTAGGCTCTTGCATACTCTAGATCCGTGTAACAAACTTACGTCTATCTGGAAAACTGTGAAGTTCATTCTAATTATCAGAGATCACCTTTGTTGTTGAACAACTCCTTCACTTCCTAGTATTACAACTGGGATTTTGAGTAGGGTTTATCATGAGCCTCCCAGACTCATTTTATGGTTAGCAAGAGCTGTTTCACGGCTAGTTGGCATCTGTGCCATAAGGCTGGGCCTGTGGGATGATTGGATTTCATGAAGAGAGTCATGGCTGTCTAATACTTTCCTGCTCAATCATTTTAGATATCCCTTTTGCAAAATTCATTCTGTTGGATAGTAATTCATGACATAAAGGTATGCACGAACTGAATTCTGACCTATTAAATGTTTTTTCTTTTTAAGATTATATAGTGTCTTAGCAGAGGTGTTCCATTATACTTTCCCTGTTTCTATAAAAGAAGGGAAAATAAAAAGTTAAAAAATAGTGGACAAACTTAACCTCTCACACTTAAGAGATAATAAGAGAAATGGGCCAGCTAAGATGAGAAATTTAAATAACATAATGAAGGGTGCACAAAGCCTGCTAAGCACTGCTAAAAATAGAATGCCTGGTTTTATTTTACACCAGAGACCTTTACTAATAGACATGCCTTTACTTTAATGCATTAATCAGCCTATCATCCAGCTGGATTTCTCTTTCCCATCTTCATAGTCATATCTGTGTCTGGATTTGGATCTAGTTGCACTAGAACTGCTGGTTGTTGCACCAACAATCAAATATTACATGTATTGTCAAACTGATTAGACCTCAGACTATTTTAATGTAAAGGTATGCTCCAAGTATAGTAGATCAAATTATTTTAATCTATTATTTTAATTTATTAGAGTCTCACATAGATGTTAAAGATCAGAAGGGATCACTAAAATATAATCTGATCTGACCTTCATATATAGATAATAATATTTCATGCAAGAGTTCTTCAAACAGGCTAGTAAATGGCAATTAAATTTCATTCATACCTTTTAAAAAGAGATCAAATTTTCACATAGACATTTAAAAGATAAGGAATCCTGCATGCCTCTAGATGAATGGTTTCCATGGCTCTCACTCTTTTCAGATTTTCCTTTTTGAATGTCTATCTCTTTTTAACTTTCATTTATCATCTGTAGTTACATTATTTCCCATCAGAAAAAAAAAACCAAACAAAAAACCCCAAACAAACAAACAAAAAAACCCTTTCTCTCAGCACAGTATTTTTAGGTTCTTAGGGACCAGGATCTCAATGCCTATGGGAGTTTCCTCTGCCTTCTCTTCAGCCTTTCAGAACTAAATTGAGTTTGACTGATTTCATCCTGTAAGATAGACTTTTCTGATTTAGGTCATTCTTCTCATTCTGTCCTAAACCTTCCCACAGCTTCTTAACACCCTTCTTGAGTGTTTTGGCAAGAATGCATATATTATCCCTATGTGTGCCAGCTTAGACACGAGGGACAGTGGCATCTCATGCAGGTGAGATGTGCTTCATGTGGAGCAAGGACAGCAATAAAGGTTGTTCACTGAAACCCTGGGAGGTGAAAACAAGACTACAAAGCAGTCCCAGCCACTAGAGTTTGCTGCTGAGTATTAGACCGGCACTAAGAAAGCCATTCTAACTCCAGTTGCTCTGTTGTCTCACTCAGGTAATAAATTGCATATTGTTATCAATATTTCTTATTTTTATGCTTGAAAATGTGGCTATATTTCCTTACAAAATGAAAACTTTGAAGAGAGCAAGCAAAGATACATTTTAATAGCTCCTGCCACCTTTGTATTCATGTTTGCTAAACAAGGTTCAATTGGACATCTAATTAAATTGCCAGAATGGTGTCTGATTCCTGTTTGGTAATAATTGTCCCAAATATAGTAATCCATGTACAGTTCTTGCAAGGCTGAATGTTCCAACACAGCCTACATTTGCTAATTGTCTTTTGTTTTCATTCTTTTTGTGTTGAAGTGGTGAGATGGGAGATAAAAGTGTCAGAATCACATTAGTTCTCCAGTCCTTGATTTGTCCCTCTTAGCTAAATGTACACCTTCTTCATGAAAATAAGTGAGAATTTATTTTGACTTGAGCTTAAGTGTATTAAAAGCCTCTAATGACAGACTCTTACAAAACATGGCTTTCCAACAGATTGTGTTGCACACAGCAAGGCAGGAGGTTAATTTATTTTGCCACATAGCTTGTTATGTCAAAATCTAAAAGCAACACTAGACCTTTTTTTAAAGAACAATAAAATGAAATTATATGAGAAAATTAACCATTTTCATGTGGAAGACATTGCTGTGGGTGCTGCCTTTTTGTGTCCATTAGACTAGCTAGATTATTTGATTAAGATTCAATATTTGTTTTAAAGATTAGAAAAGCATGAAAGAAAAAAATAAAATATTATTATGACAAACTTGAGCTAAAACCTTTTTCTTTGGCATGTAATTAAAGATTTACCTCAGGCAAACTTCAGCTGGTAACCTCTTCTTTGCTTCTGTCTGTGTATTCCCTGTGCTGCCTTAGGTGGGTTGCAGGGATTATTAGGAGGTGACATTGCCAGCTGGTAGGAAGCAGTGACAAAAAGCAACCCAAAACCCAGCCTTCCACTGAGCTGTGCATTATCTCTATTAATCTAAACACCTTCTCAGGCTTTACCACCAGTGTTGGTCATGTCCATTGTAACTTTCTGTTGGGGCGATGGAAGTCGGTGGTGGAACATCACCGTTCCCTTAGAGCACTGCTGGATTGCACAGCTGGTGGTGCTAGAGAAGGAGAAAGCTGTGAGTAAAACCTCTTAACCTCTCAGGTTATTCTATGCATTACACACTTGTTTCATATCTAGGTGCAGAAAACTACAGATAAAGTTCTAGTTAGTTTACACCAGCAGGTAAATTCCCCACTGTGTCTACTGAGCTTGCTGGAAGGATGTTTAATATGCCTTTCTATTTAGCAACCTTAAATATGCCAGTAATGAGCAACAAAAGAATTCCTTTCTGAAATACCTACTGAAAGTGATGCAAACAGTCCATGGGTTTTGTTGAGTGCTGTGGTTTTGAATCACAGCTTTGATGTCTTGCAGATAAAATCTGTGATCAAATCAGCGATGCTGTACTAGACGCCCATCTCAAACAGGACCCAAATGCCAAGGTTGCTTGTGGTAAGTTGTTTGCTGCTTTGCTTTAAGTTATCACACAGTCACATTCTTTTTTTAGGATATTTGAAAAGACCTAGCTTGTTTCACTCTCAAAAAATGACATAAGGATTTCAGTTTTCAAGAGGAGAGATGAGAATAAACAGTAAAAGTTTTTGTAAAGACTGAAGCCCAAGCAGGCTGTAGAAGAGTAGAGCCATTCATTTTGTGTGTGGACTGAATTGTCCTGGAAGAAACAGGTTTGCATATCACTGAATTATGCTCAGTGTTTTGGCTTTCCCATTTGTAAATTGGACATATTAGTTTTTTCCTTGCTTTCAAACAGATGGTGAATATGAAAGAATTTTTATAGATGGAGTTATAATGCTAAAAATATGGATAGAAAGGATTTACACTGTATACATCTAATAGATCTCTCAAAATCAGCATCATCACAAACACAGTTCTTAGTCTTAGTGGCTGCCTTATTCTGCTGTTGTAATCCTGTTCTCACCTCTCTTTTCAGAGACAGTATGTAAGACAGGAATGGTGTTGCTCTGTGGGGAGATCACTTCTCGTGCTATTGTGGATTATCAGCGAGTTGTCCGAGATGCAATTAGACATATTGGCTATGATGATTCAGCTAAAGGTTGGTGGAAAAACTCATGAAATCGTGGAAGAGCAAGCAATAGGCAACTGCAAAACAGATCTGTCACCGCTTCTATACAGAGGCTTTAGCAAGCCTGATACAAACTGAATGTGCTGTGTGAAAGCTGCTTACATGGTGCTACATGATTCATTTTCTGGCTTTACCCCAGTAAGTAAAAACCTTTTATTAGTTAAAACTGAGTTTGGAGTAGGCAGACTATACTTTGAACTGTGGTATTTGGCCACAATAGTTAACTGCAACTTGAGCCATAGAACCTACCACTCCTACCTGCAAGAACTTGACTCTTGGTTTTGCATTTGGCAAGCTGATTGTTGCATCTTGGTGCAGAAGAGAGAGAAGAAACCTAATTCATTTCATTGTACCTTTGTATTTTTGTACTGGAGAAGCCTTTAGAATTCTTAGGTGTAAAGGTGGTTATTACTGCAGGGTGCTTTGTTAGCTCTGAATATCTCCTTTTACACTGAGCAGTGTGTGGTCCAGACCTAGGTTGTGAGATGTGCAGATGATAAAAAAGACAAAATGCTCTGTGCACCAGACACATTTCACTTTCTGATTTGCATATATCTGTTCATACAGTAGAAATATTCCAAGTATTCTGTTACAGTGAAGTGTATCTTTTAAGAGCTTTTGATTTACAAGTTGTTTACTGCAATCCTTTGATTGCAACTGAATTTGCAGGAGGTTATGGTGAGAGAATATTACAGCAGCTCAGCTGCAGGTTGCCTCCACCATCACACAACAGCAGTGCTTTCAGAAAACAGAAGCAAATCTAGGAGGTCATAAATCTCCTTTTTATCCAAACTGCCAACAATGATGAGGGGAGATTTAGTGACCCAGCAAAAAACAATTTCTAGAAATAAAAAAAAACCCCCTAAACTAAACAATTATGTACAGAAATATAATTTTCTTCTCTACATAGCCTACTGAAAAGAGGGTAAAGAGCATTCAAGTGGATCATATGCATATGGACATGTATATATGTTGTACTGGCTGAGCATGAGTTTGGTCAGCAGCTGTCAGTAGCCACAGTTCTAGGAAAGGTTGGATTTGGAGAGAAGCAAGTTACTATTAATATACCTGGGAACAGGTGGGGAATTTTGCCACAATTTTCTGTCAGTCTTTCAATTTCTTTCTAAATCCTTACTTTTGATCTTGGAAAGTCATCCAAATTCCCATTTCCAGATTTGTTGTGAGACCTGAATCTGGTGTTTTTCTGTCTGTGGTTCATGCAAAGTCCCATGAGAGATTTAAGTACAGACACTACTTTGTATGTATTACAAACAATGTGACAGAGAGCAGAGTCTTCAGTTGCTGAAAAACTCAGCTTCTAGGAATTCATGTAGAGGACTTTATTAGTATTCATTTGGCAGAGGCTCATTATTTACCTTTTTGACTGCTTTTCTGCAACTGACAATTCATAATCTGAATTGGCTTGGCAAAGGGAGTCAGTGCAAGAAAAAATAACCAATAACAAGCAAGAAAGGCAACCCTGTATGTCCCACCCCATCCAAAAAAAGGTTTCAAGTATGGTATTGAAAAGAATTTTACTAAAGAATAGCAGTTTGGTTTTGAGTTCAGAATGTGGTGTCCTTCAGAATAAAACTTTTGTCCTCTGGTTCCATGTTACTTTCTTAAATTGTGACAGAAAAAGAGAAAAAGCTAATTCATTGCTATTTTTTTTTCCAACTAGGCTTTGACTACAAGACTTGTAATGTTTTAGTGGCACTGGAGCAGCAGTCACCTGATATTGCCCAAGGTGTTCATCTGCACAGGAACGAAGAGGATGTCGGTGCTGGAGATCAGGTAGACATAGCATCACATCTAAAACACTAAAGCTGTTTTAATGGAAAAAGTTTACTCCATCTTAATGCCTTATTTTTTATGTCAAAACCCTTGTCAAAGATTTCCACACTTCTCTTTACCCCAGAATAAACCCTATAATTTTACTAAAACAGTTGGAGGTTCCTTGAGGGCAGACTTTTGTCTGGTGTTGTTTGAGCACTCCAGGCAAATCAGGAGACTTCTGGCAGTTTGTAGTAGCTGAGGAGGTTCCCTTTAGAATTCAGCAAAGGTTTTTTGCTTAAGTATTTCATGTTTTTGTTGTGTAGTTTTAGGTTCATAGACCATTCATCTTCAGACTTGCCATGTAACATAGAATAAACACAGGATCTTTTCACATTCAAAGAGCTGTTGAGATTTTCTGCAGCAAAATATTAGGTGACGTTTCACCTGCCCTCAGCATTAGTACAATAAATACCAGAGTGCATTTGATTCTCACTTATTTCCTGGAGGCAGCTCTTGTAATAGGTGTTCCATGTAATTAAGGCTGTCCTAACTGCATTTCTCTGAGCTAAAGAACACATGTAGGCATTTATGGTGTATTCCCCAGAGAGAGATACTACCCTAAAAACTGCATAATGTGACTGGTGCCATATGAGTTTATTTAACATTTACTAGTTATCATCAGAAGTAATATCTAGTTTATATGAGTGCTGTTGAGAACTGTAAGCACAAGTATCAGAGTCCAGGAGCCAAGCTGGTATTGTTAAAAAAATCCCTTGAGGACTAAATTGAAATGCTTTTCTGCTGTCATGGGGACATAATATTACATAAGATGAAAAGAGATATGACTTTCATTGACACTTTGATGGCCCCACTTTCCATTTAATCCAAGTGCCTTCCTGTCTTTTCCCCCCCACCACCACCCCCCAACATACACCGGATGAGAAGAAAATGCTGCTAATTCTACGTAGCAAATGATAATCTCATGCAGGGAACACGAGAGAATTATAAAAGTAATACATAACAGTATAAATATAATATATAACAGTAGAGCCTGTGACTCTAAGCATGTGGCATTGAAAAATCTGAGGCAGGTGCCTTATACTGTTGAAGAGTATATCCTTCATGGAGTGCTCACACCCCATTCCACTGAAATTTCAGATGTGAGCTGCATAAGTGTAAGTGTGTCTGTATTCATACATAAAAGCCTCTGGAACATTTCCAGGCTACTGAAAACATCTTTCCCATGACAGAATAGTCCTAAAATATTTTCTCCAGCAGATTTTTTTTTTTTCTGTGAAAGAACTTATTTGGTGTTTCTTCATAGAAATGTTTTCATTTTTGTTCAGGTTTCTAGCTCAACATGTAAGCCTTCAGACTAGTGAAAAAATTCTAGGAACATGGTCTGCTTCTCATTGCACTGTAACATGTTGGAGCCTGATCCGAGTTTTGGCTTCCTGCACTGTGATGTAGAACAGTAGAAAGTAAACCCGTGGATACTGCTGACTCTTTGCTTCAGATGAAATCTCATTGCCTTTGGTTGTTCTGCCTTTAACAGTGATTGAAGTATGTTCTCTCCTCCTGTAGGGTTTGATGTTTGGTTATGCAACAGATGAGACAGAAGAATGCATGCCCCTAACAATTATTCTTGCTCATAAACTGAACGCCAGGTTAGCAGAGCTGAGGCGTAGTGGAGAACTCCCTTGGCTGAGGCCTGACTCTAAGACACAGGTAAATACTGCAAGGGACTGTCCAGAAAGCTGGAAACCAACACCTTTTCTTTCCAAAAATACTGAGTATTTTTGAAGACAGCAGTTGATGCGTTTCAGCCTCTCAGGATAACCCACAAGGAGCAGATAAAGCTTTTCCACTGCTTGTGACATTGTCTCCTTGGCTGTTGGAAAATGGTTAACTTGTCTCAGAGCACTTCACCACCTGCCAGTGAAGGGACATTTAACCCTTCAGAGCTAAAGTGGTTTGTGATTGTTGGAAAAGTGACATCCAAAGGATTTATTTGTATTTAGGGGTTCAGGCTGACATATTCAAGATGCACTAAGAACATGAATTTATGAGGCTCAAGAGTTTTGAAGGAAATCCCGCCTGAAAGACATATTTTGGATGATTTCATGGAGAATCAAGCTGTCCTTTTGAGTTGAGTTTTTTCTATTTTTTTTCTTTTTTTTTCTTTTTTTTTTCTTTTTTTTTTTTTTAGCATAGCAAAAATGCAGTGAGAAAACAGGCTTCATTTCTCATACCCCGGCATCACTGTGAGCAGTGATCACTGTAATGTCAGTACTGACATTTCACTACAGTTGTGCTTTCAAAGCAGCCTAGGTGACATTCGATGAATACCACTGACACGTTTATAGCAGCTCTGTTGTTTTTCCTGTTGTCCCCGTGCCCCTCAGGTGACGGTGCAGTACATCCAGAAGAACGGAGCAGTGATCCCCGTGCGTGTTCACACCATTGTGATCTCTGTGCAGCACGATGAGACCATTTCTCTGGAGAACATGCGCAGCACCCTGAAGGAACGTGTGATCCAAGTCGTCGTCCCTGCAAAATACTTGGATGACAAAACTGTTTATCACCTTCAGCCTAGTGGACGTTTTGTTATTGGAGGGCCTCAGGTTTGTGGTGTTGTGTTGTTTTGGTGGTCTTATGAGGTTGCCTTTCACTATATGCGTGTCTGCACTGCTCGGGTTTTGGCATCTCTGTCCCAGGTAAGGAGCAAGCTGCCCAGTGGAAGACTTTTCCTGCAGCAGGATGTGGGAGAAGGGCCCAGGGTTTCACATGCTATGCCAAAGTAACCTTTGAGGGCCTGGTGATACTGTACATGTGTTGTGACCAGGCAGGCAAGTCTGCATCCAATCTTCCATTGCATGTAGAGTGTAGAGCCCAGTTCTGGGTTTTCTCAAACTCTCTAGGGACCAGAACTGAGTGAGACCTACAGTCCTTCCTCATGGGAAACACTTCTTACAGAGAGATGGACAAGAGAAGCTTTACTTCTCTTACAGTGAACCTGGTTTTCAGATCTGCATAGCTCTCACTGTTCTATCTGACACCAGTAAGAGCTGAAAGTGTTCATGTGTCCTGAAAATCAGCCCCAATAAGGCTTCTTCTGGTGAGAAAATAAATGTTCCTTTTACTTTTAGGCAGTGCAGGAGATGAGATTTCTAATTGATCCTGTAGTCACCAAAGCCAGGAAGAACTTCCACTCTCTGTAGGATCAGCAGTTCTGAGATTTAGTTTTGGAAAACAAATTTACCATTATGAATGTTTTAGTCTTCAGATGCCTTCAGAACTATCACAACAAAACTTCAAAGCTCCTTCGTGAAATTAGGTTCAATTTTACAACAAATCCAAGTAGACAGTGTTTGTCCTTTATTTTACAAATTCACTCACTTACCAGAATTTTCTAGAATTATTTCTAAGGCACTCTGTCTATTTTACGTTAGTGCCGTGTAACCGGTAGGAAGATGTTGAGATTTATCATTATAATTGTTGATTCTACAAAAAAAAGTATTTTTATGCAGTTGAATGAGTTGAATCACTGTAATTTTGTATCAATGATATCCTATACTATGCACAAAAGGAGAGTCAGACTTGAGCTGTAACTTAAGAGTGAATGAACCAAGGCAGCAATCATAGCTACATAGAAAAAGAAAGAAAAATTTTATGTGTGCAGTGAAGTGCACCCATTAAAAATGAAAATCCTTCAGATGTGTACTGAACTGCATCCATTTAAAAATGTGCTATAGTTACAAGTGATAAGCCAGCCAGGTATTCCTTCCTGTGCTGGAGCTGTGTTGCATATGTTTGCACACACAAACCGAGGCAAGTCACAGTGTCCGTTTACAGCTTTTTAAACCCGGACTAAGTTTACTCAGTATGGATCAATCTGCCTATGTGTCCGTGACCTTCCAACTGCTATCATCACTTGTGCAATTTACAATGGCGTTGCGCCAACTGGAAAATAACTATTTCTCCTCTTGACTTTAACAGCGTTAGCTTTCTGCTTATTTCTCTGAGTGTTACTCAGTTTTATTTTTAACAAAGCTAGCTACAGGAGGCCGTCTTACCTCCAGCTCAATTCATCTAAGGAAGATATATATAATTCACTTGGGATTTTCATCTTATGTTTTTGAGTGTGGTGGGACCTTGAATTCTAGCGATGGCAAAATGAGTAGGTTTGCTGCTGTTATCATTTTCCTGCCGGCAATACCTGTCCACGAGGACAGACTTTACAGCTCATCACAATGATGACTTTGTGCATTTGTACTTGTTCAGCACCTTTGAAACAAGAGGTGGGGTTTTTTTGCCTTTCACATGTCCATTTGTTCTTCCTCTTACTCGGTTCTGCAGCCAAGTCATGGTGACATACAAGGTGTTCTCATTGCAACTGTCTCCACCACCAAAAATTAAGGTTTGAGACAAGCAGAAAAACCCAAGAACAGGATCCTTTAATACATGCTCAGCTATCCAAAATCCAGATTTAGGTCTCAGTGCCTTCCTAGCAGAATGGAACAAACAGTACCAAAGGTTTACTTCTGTGTATATGCACAGTCTTTCTAAGAAAAACTTTGACTCCTCATTTGTGTTTGCCGTGCAAACATTCCAGCAGTTGTATTTTAGTGACATGATGTTCTGAGGCAAAGAATTTCAAATCTGCCTGCACAGGTGGCAGCGGAATTTAAAATTTGAACATGTTTTCTTTCACACCAGAAAGCTTAGGGATTTAGTAAATTGCAGGGGTCAGACAATTAGTCCGGTGCTGATCAGCTAACCCAGATCAATGAAAATATGAAGTATTTGTGAGGAGCAGTCAAGATAGCTGTAGGCAACTAGAATATTATCTGTACTTCCTTATTTAATATTTTAGAATATTCATCTATAAATATCTGTTCTTAAAAAGAAGTAATCTTTTCTCAATTACCTATAATTGTCTAGTACTCCATACCCATTGCACACAGTTCAAATCAGACTATAAATATTTTGGGGTTGGAAATTTGGTTTTTAGGATATATATGACAGTCTCTGATACTGCACTGGAAGTATGTCCATCTGTAAGGTACCACTGACATACTTTTGACTGTAAAAAAAAAAGAATCTATTTAATATTCACACAATTTATGATTTTGACTAAAAGATACAAAAGCCTGGATTTTTTTTTCATATTTTAAACAACGTGAAATCTCTCAATAGTTCCTTTATGGCACATAGCGCTTTAGCAATATTCCGTAATAGGTTTGGATGCTTAGTAGGTAATTTCTAAACCAAGGTTTCTGTATTTACTATTAAAACAGGCAGTGCATGCTGTAGCTATGTGGGTATAAACCTGTTTGTTTGATTAACCAAACAAATTTGAGGATGGCTTGTCTTGAGAATCTGGCTTTAAAGAACAATTGCCAATTGCCAAAAGCCACTGTTGTACCTTGGTGAGACAAGTTCATTCCTTCAGCTACCCCCCAGCAATGCCTGTGGGGTGAACTTACAGGTAGCTGCAGCGTTTTGAGGGAATGCATAGCCTTGTTTGAGACTGAATGGGTGTATAATGGACAACTTGTGTCACTGGTTCAGGGCGATGCTGGTGTCACTGGGAGGAAGATCATCGTCGACACCTACGGTGGCTGGGGAGCGCACGGCGGCGGGGCCTTCTCTGGCAAGGACTACACCAAGGTGGACAGGTCGGCCGCCTACGCGGCCCGCTGGGTGGCCAAGTCCCTGGTGAAAGCCGGGCTCTGTCGCCGTGTTCTGGTTCAGGTATGCTTTGCTAAGGATGTTGCTTTTCTCAAAATTATCTTCCCTTTTTCAATTTTCTTTGAATGCCCATCGTACGAGCCACTGTAGTAGAAGTGGTCTTGGTGATGATTTTTTGAAGAAAGAGACTTGATGCTTGGTTCAAGCCCATTGTAATGTCACTAATAGCCAACTGGCTTATTGAAAACTGGAGCTCTTAATTTAGCTTTTTGGCTATTTTATTGGCTATTTTTCTGGATATTTGTTGAGCCCTCAACCCTCTGACACTCACTGTCATTGAAATGAGAATGGAGTGACTGGATAATGGGGGAGAAAGTAATCTGGAGGCCTCAGCATTTTCAAAGTTTTCTCTTGTTTTTCTACAAATACAGATCGTGCAAATATGAGAAGTAAAGGAGAAGCCTTAGTTTTCATAAGATGATTCATAAATTAATGCTTTCTTCTGCTGCCCACTGTTGCCTCAAGGTGCTGTGTCTATTGGCTGACTAAGGTACCTTTTCTTCCACAGGTTTCTTATGCCATTGGGGTTGCTCATCCACTGTCTATTTCACTGTTCACTTATGGAACTTCCCAAAAAACAGAGAAGGAGCTGCTGGACATTGTGCACAAAAACTTTGATCTTCGGCCTGGAGTCATTGTCAGGTAAGAAACACACAGAAAGGAAAATATCCCAGTAGTCACATCCAAGAAATTATTTCTTGCAAAATCTTCAGCTGTTACTGAAGGCTTGGCCTTCTATAATACATGGAAGTCAAATAAAACAACTTTTGCATTCCAAGAACTTTAAGTTACTTTTCTCTGATAAAAAGGTATCTTTTGGTTTACCAAAGGAATTTAAAGTTATTTCATCTTTTCCATTACAATTAATAATTCTTAATAATAAGGCCTTTTCCTATAGCCCTAAGAACATTCAAGACATTTAAGTAGTGCTGTCACTTTAATTGTCTCCACTGAACATGTTCGTTGGTATGCTTGCATCCCCAGAATATGCTTGCTTGTCTAAGAGGGTGGGATGGATATCAACATCAGGATTTTAATAGCAGCTAACATGAAGTATCTTAATATGAAAAACTTTTCCTTCTTTTTATTATACACACAGGGATCTGGATCTGAAAAAGCCCATTTACCAGAAGACTGCATGTTATGGTCACTTTGGAAGACAGGAATTCTCATGGGAAGTGCCTAAAAAACTTGTGTTTTGACATTAGTGACATGTCACCTTTTAAAAACAGAAAGGAAGACCACTAATGATGAGGATGCTCCTGAAAATCAAATTTTGACAGCTTTATATTCAACATAAGGAATTTTAGATTTTAAATGGAAAGAGAGAAAGAAAAGGTTATTTTCTTGACAAATGATTTTTTTTTTTAACCCTCAGTCCTGCATTATCTAAGGTATAATGGACAGAGTCTGTTTTTTTAATCAGCATAAGACAAGAAAATACAGTTTACTTTTAACTGCTGCTCTGTTGGTTCTTTGGATAAAGACAAAGCATGACTCAGGTACTCAAACCAAAAGCTGAACCTCAAACCTTTGATGGGCAAAGGTGAAGATGACTTTCCCAACTCTGACTAAGGATCAGCAGATCTGTTGCTTCTAATTAGACAATGGGAAATTCTGGGGTCCAATTTCCTTACTGGAGTTAGCAATGCATGCGGCTGGGGGCTGCTTTGTTGGGAGAAGGCTGAATATCACCTATCAGTATCTTGGCCTCTTTTATAAAAGATGTTAACATATATGTAATATTTAAATCACCTTCCGTGCATATGTGCTGTTACTGTGGTGTTTCAATTACCTGTGTTTTTGAAACATAAGTGCTCTCCTCTGAAACAGCAATCACAGAATAAAAAGCTTTTTCCTACCATGTATGTAAAGGTGTATCTTTTTCTATGTTTTTTTTTAAATGCTGCTGTAAAATGGTCCATCTCAACTCAGCTGCTTCTATTCCTGTAGGAATTTAGTTTACCAACATAATTTCAAAATCAAATCAAATTACATTGTTATATGCATTTCCCTGTTAATATGTGTATGATCACTTTTTAGTCCTTGTGATTGATGGAAATTCAGTGAAAAAGTATTTGATTTTTGTTTGCAATTCTTAGGTTTGTGCTATATAGTATTTTTCATAATTTTTGCTCCCAAGCATCAGGTTTATTGCATGGCTTCCTACGTTGGATATAAGTTAGGAATAAAATATAGCTGAGAAAAATAACTTCAAAACGTCACCAAACACACACAGCACAAGGTTATACTTGGACTAGTGTCCCCGGAGAGCTGGCCCCAGCTCTGGGGGGCGTGTGCCCAGCTGTGGAGCGGGGCTGTCGGGGCTGGTCCCGGTGTCCCGTTGTTCCTGCCGGAGCCAGCGCCTTGACTGTCCTCGACAGTGGCAAACTACTCTTTACAAATGCCTGTGAGTTAGGCACGGGTTTTTTTAGACTGGGAGGGTATGAGAACACGTTTATCTTCTGTGATCTGTTTCATTTGTCAGTAGGCAGCAACTTGATTCAAGGGTTGCCTGTGTATGGCCCCCAGGAGGAACTTAATGCTTTCAGCCAGCGTTCTGATAAATCTGCGTCGGAGAAGTGCTGCCACCCCGTGTTTATCTCCTAAATAAATGTCGTCATACAGTGCCTCCCGAACAGATGTGGTGGTGGAAAGAAAGTGCCTGTGACGAACATAAAAAAAAAAGCTGCTATTTATTCCTTTCAAGTACGTCATAAACACAATTTCTATCTAGTCAAGCCAGAGGTCTCTCCACTTTTATTAATTATGCTAATGTGCTCTCTGTTCTGTGGAAGTTGAGATAAACAGGTTTATGTGTAGCTTCTAATCTCCCAAGGACTTACCACATTAATCAGTGGGCCTCGTTGGGTACCCACCTGGGTACATTTTGGCAGGAAAATCTCTTAAAGACCACCTGCATCTTAGAGAATGAGTTGGCAAAGCGTTCCCAGGGACTGTTTTCCTTGCTGCATATTGCTTATCTTCCAAGGAATATGGAATAATACGTGTGTGTCAGCCCCAAAAATGTAAACTGTTTGGAGCCAGGTCCTATTGGCCTGCCTAGAAACATAAACCTCGACCTTTCTTATTAAAGACTTTTTTTTGCTAATGATCTTTTACTTGTCATTAATGTATAGAATGGCATTTTGCTAATAATAAGGAGGTCACCAGTCTTGCTGACACAGAACTGTTTTGTGGAAGTGCTACAATCCTACACACACCTGTTTCTCAAGAGGTCCCTGAGATGGCACAAGAATTGTGCTATTTGTCAATGCCCTGGGTGCCTTCCTTTTGGCTTAACTTCTTCAGGAGCTCCAGGTCATAATGTAGTACACTACAACCAGCAGAAGCAAGTGAAGAAAAATTAATAAAAATAAATTAATAAAAAATTAAATAAAAATAATTTAAAATTAATTAAGAAATAAATAAATGTGTTTCATAACATGACATGAAAACAGAAAGTCTGTGCTCAACAAAAAGAAACACCTGCAGACAAAAGGAACAGTTCTGCTCAGGTGGTGACAATAACAACCATCAAAGGTTTGTTGGAGAGGAGGCGGGGGTGTGTGTGCCCAGCTGGTTGGCATGCCCCGAGGCTTGGCAGTGTGTGGACATATGTGACAGGCTGTCAGATGAAAGGCTGTGACTCTGAACCCTGCATTTCACGTGTGGGTCAGGCACACCTCTAGGACAATTGGATTAATCTGCTAGTAAATGTGCAGGGTAGAAAAGATTGAACTTTTGTGGCAATTTTGCAACCTAATCAGCCTCTTCCCATAAATGGATTTAAGCACATGAAGTTCATGGCTTCACCCCCAAAAAAAAAAAAAAAGAAATTAGCAAAACTGTGGATTCTACAGGATACAGACCATACCCTCCTGGTTCAAATCAGTCATCATTTGATGTTCTGAGCTTTCTCTTGGAGCATGACATACAAGTTAAGGTATTATTATGTCTTCTTTATGAAAGTATATTTGTGTGTGTGTGTGTGTGTGTGAGAGAGAGAGAGAGAGAGAGACGCAAACACAGACAGATGGGAAGGTGGTGAGAGAGCCAGAGCATGCAAGAATGTGCATACACTAAACATGTTTACAGTAAACCAGTTAATCTGA
This sequence comes from Irena cyanogastra, assembly GCA_013397155.1. Lineage (NCBI taxonomy): Eukaryota > Metazoa > Chordata > Aves > Passeriformes > Irenidae > Irena > Irena cyanogastra. The sequence continues at coordinate 95,753 of VWZV01003307.1, forward strand.
AAATTTCCCTGTGGAGCTGGCAGCAGCAGAGGCAGTCTCAGAGCCTCAGTGCCCTAACGAGAACATGCCCCAGCCCTCCCCCAGACTGTTCTGGCAAGCTCTCCTTGGGCTTCCCAGCAAGTGGGGCAATGTGTGCCTCCCCCTAATCGCTGATCACAGCCCTGCTGCGGAGTGCGGCACGGGGTAAACAACCAGCGACCCACAGGCACACAGCTCTGTGCCTGGCTCCAGGGCTTTTGCTCTTAGGCACCACAAGCAACAGGTAATTACCCCGTGGTCTCCTGCAGAGAGAAATGCTCAGCTCCCGCCTCCCCTGGAAAACACTGTTTGTTCTAAGTTTAGCAGTTCTTCTTGCAGGTAAGATATTCTTGGATATGACTAACAATTATTTAAATAGGGTTGTCTTGGAGAAATGAAGGGCCTGCTTGGGAACCCAGCCCTGAGTGGCCCCAAACAGGTGCTCACATTGCTGTTTCCAACGAATCTATAATTGTACAGATTATTCAGATTGGAGCCCTGATCAGCTCAGGTATACAAGCTGGTACTAGGACTGTGGGATAGGATAGAAGCAGGATAGAAGGACATTTCCTCTGAACAAGTGGTATTTGGGGTTTGTTCATGTGTCAGCAGGGACTATGTCCTAGCTAAGTACCTGCTTCTGCTTGTCTTTTAGATTTTACTGAAATCAGAGCTTTGGCTGGTCTAAGTGAATGCATAAGTGCAACCATAGATGATGTGAATGGGAGTCTCAAGGTAAGAGGCTGGCTGACCCAGGGTCTGTTCTGGACCCACCTCCTCTGCTGGTGGGCTCCTGCCGTGTCTGCCTGCGCTGGCTGGGCAAGCACAACTCGTCTGTTGCTTTGGCAATGTACAAAGTACATGCTGGGGAGGGGAGCCACACGCAAGAGCAGAAAAACATTAGTGTCATCTGACTTACCACAGCTTTGGTCCTGATACTGCTAGTCCAAAAAGTGTCCTTGTAGATATATTTTCCAGTTTGGCCCTGCTCTAGATATGTACAGTGGTTTGCATAGCCAGATAAATAACAATAACTACCTAGAAACACATGAGCTTCTTTATTTACATATGTTCACAGATCGGTTAATTCTAAGGCTCCGAAGTATTTCCTTTTCAACTTAGACTTTTTCTCCCCTAACTCCACAGAAATATTCAAAATGCTTGCCTGAAATGATTGCCAAGGGTGAACAAGCTTCAATCAATTTCCTAGCATGGAAACTGCAAGAAACACTTGATCTGCTGCGCCCTGTTCAGGAGCAATGTGAGGGCCCTCCTGAGCCAACGCTCCCCTTTGCTGGGCATTGAACAAAGTGCACAAAGGAAATTTTTTCTACTACAGAATGAACCAAGTGTCTGCATTTCTTTAGGGCAGGAGGGGCATAATATAAACGATGTCTCAGCAACAGAGAGCGCTAGGACTGGGGAGGCACAGCAGCACAAACAGGGCGTCCTTCTGTCCTGCAGCCCAGGGGACTGAGCAGCAGCACAGTCACAGGGCCAGCAGGGCCTGCTCTGCCCTCCAGCCAGAGCCTCTGTGCTCTCTTGGAGCTGGCATGCCAGTCATATTTTCGCAAAGAATATAGCACTGAATACAGTGCTGTATACAATACAACAGCCCTGAATGTCAGTGCTGCCAATGCAGATGCCCCAGTCAGCCACCTCTAAAGTGTAACTGAGGCTGACCCTGTGGTCACAGTGACAAGTGAGGGGGAAACTCGGTGGGTGTGGCCATAAAAAAAAAAAAAGTGGGGGAAGAAAAAATTTTAAACAAGCAAAGAATGCTTGCTTTGATAGTGCCAGCTGGTGGAGATAATTCAATGAATTTGCTTGGGAAGGGAAGGCTTTTATGCCCGCTTTCACTCTGATATATTGTTTTCTTTCTCTCTTTCTTTTTCTTTCTGTCCACCCAAAAGTTTGCAAGCAGCTACCTCCATGCCCACGCCCAGTGGCCCCAAAAAACGGGGGGCTCGTGTGTGTGACCATTGACAACACTCAATACTGCAAACCCATGTGCAACAAGGTAACATTCCTGCCTTACTGCTGCTGTATTGCTGCATCTATTCCTTCCTTTATAACTGCTTGTTTGGTAAAGCCTAATTTTGCTTGCTATACTTCTTTTATATCCCTCAGGGCTGGGAGAGCTTGTAGTGTTTGTATTTACCTGCCCTGACTGTTTCTTCCCCTTGCAGCTACCATGACATACCCTAAGCCAGTGTTTGTTTATTTTCTCCCCACTGTTTCCCAAGGGCTATGACTTCCAGTTCCTCAGAAGCAGCAGGCTGTATGAAGCGTGTGGCAATGCCACTGGGTTTTCCTGGACCACACAGCTTGTCGGGGGAAAGGCACTGGCTGTTTGCAACCGTGAGTGTTCCTCAGATAGATCTGCTCATGAGGACACGAGGCTTCCTCTCTTTTGTTCTAAAAATATAGGAGGAAAGAACAGTTTCTCTTTTTGTGACAGCCTTGTCATGTGTGACATTGTGAGAGACTGGCTGAGCTGGGCAACTGATGAGCAAGAAAACACGTTAGCTATAATACTCTCATGAAGGCATTGCTGTTTTGTTTTGGGGTACCAAAACATTTGCATTTATGCAAATGTTTGTGGGAAGATGGACCTGTTTTTTAAAAAAACAGTAAATTGGTATCACCCTAACACAAACCCCACATTGCACAAGGGTTGTGTGACCCACCAGACAACAATAGGATAGAAAACTGTTTATTGTGCAACAATACTTGAAGAATCTCAGCAAAATTGGCCAACACCTGTGTGTACACACAATAAAGCCCAGCAGCTGGCCCCCAGCCAGCAATGCTGCCATCTTCATGGCAGCCCAAGGACTGTGAGACTGCTCCCATTGCTCAATCTGTGACCCAAGGCAGGCTGTATGACTCTGTTGTTATTGCCTTAATTTAAAAATAAGTGTGCATATAGATACGCAAAAGAGCCACCCTACCTCACCTATGCTTAATGGAAAATATTTTACTGTTGACAGTGCCTAGTTGTTAGAGCAGTTGCCAGTTGTTTTCCAAGGCTTAATAAAAGCAAGCAATCATCTAGGCACTTTTATTCCAAGTTGGAGACTTTAGTGTAGAAAATTGAAATGCCAGCACACGTTTGAAGATCAGGACAAAGCTAAGCTAAGCCACCTGCTTATTTGTTTATTTATTTATTGCCATCTTTGATCTTTTCCAGCCTCTGAGGTGGCCATCAGTGGGGCTAAATCTGCCTATTTCCCCAGCAACAGCAGCTGTGTGCACACGCTGGCCTTCCCCAAGGCTCAGACCAAGCAGCTGAACATCTTCCTCCAAGAGATTGTGGAGCAGGGTATCGACGGCTCCAGGCGGGACCCGGAGGCTGATTGTATCATCTGTGGGTACTAGCACCAGCAGCTGGGCACAGCCCAGCCTCTGACTGCCCTTGGCTGCAGAAGCAGAGCAGTGAAATCAAGGCTAACACATGTAAACAGGCAGCTTTTACTTAGTTAAAGGACTGGAGATCATAGTCATGACCTCAGCTTTGCGGTATGGATATATAGGGTAAAGCTAATCCCACACTCATGGCAGAAGAGTTTCAAAGAAAGAATACCACTTTTATGGCTTTAATTTGTCAAGCTGGAGTTAAATAAGAACTACAGTTTTTTAATGGATGCCTTCCTATTGGCTTAAGTTCTTCAGGATCTCTGAAGATAGTGATGACACTGATTGTTATCAGAAATTGTCCTGTGTCAGGGGTCCTCTTTACTGAGAAAGGGCCATACTTTTACTCACTTTTACAGCTGCCAGTTAATCACTATTATTGCTCTGATGACCATTAAAGCTGTGTAAGTGACAAGTTCCTGGCTGTAGGGGTATAATACTTTATTGACTTGCTTGCTTGACTGGGGCTTAGAACAGCAGCAGAAAACCTGTCCATTGTCCAGCTGGCACTAAGTGAAAGTGAAGATCAAAGGCAACTTAGCATTGGTGATCCAGCTTATTTGTGGAGCTGTAGCTACCAAACAACATGCATGTGAATTATTATGAAATACAAACAAGAAATTTAGTTACTGCTTGCTTGGTTTTCACTGGAATCTGGGCTTAGGGTAATATTTTAATTTTCTTCTGTTGAGCAAACAGTGAAGCTGAAGAGATCTGAAGACAGACAGCTCGTGTTTGTGTTTCCTTTCCCTTTTCACCTTTTCCCTATTTCTGTTGATGTCTCAGACACAGACAGCATAGTTTTGTGGTACATGATGTAAAATTGACCTCATTGATCAGATAACTAATTTACCTCATTAATCAGATAACTTATTCAAATATATATATTTACATACTTATATTTCAGGCTCAAAATTGAGTCATTACAAGCAAAAAACCCATAAATAACCCCAGCTGCTTTAAGACCCAGAAGCAGACAGTCATATGACAATGAATGGAACAGACAATTACACCAGAAAAGGAATGAGTTGGCTGCTTTGGCTGCTTATAAACCATGTGGTAATAAATTAAGTCATTGTGTTGGAGACAGAAGTGCTGTAGTCTTAAAGAAAACCATGAGTTTTGAATCACTGCATTTTGCTTTGGTTATTTATTTATTTATTTATTTATGACAGACAAATTATCTCTATCAAATGAAATTATAATGATTTTAAGTCTTCCCAGCCAAATCATTATCAACCAATGTGCAGATAAAATATCTGGAGTGCTCTGCAGTATAATTTTTCTACTGGTGCTAAACCCTATTTTTTTCTCTCACAGATAGATTTTGTTAATCTATTCTAGTGACTTTCCAAACCAACCAACAAAAGAAAAGAAAAGCATATTTTATTTCATGAGGAAGCATATCATATTTAATTTCATGAGGAAATGAAACTGGTAAACTAACAGAAACTGTTTCATTTGTGGGTCAGAAATCCTCACAGTGAGCGTCACACAGTGTGGAAGAATTAGGCTGGAAAGCTTTAATTATCACCTGTCATGAACCTGATATTAAGCTTAAGGTTGGGTTGCTGGGGTGTTTTTCAAAAACTTGCAGAGAAGAACTGTTGTTCTATTCCCACGGAGTTCTTATTTATATATGAGACAGGGAGTTGACTCAATAATCCCATATGACACAGTTAAAAACTAAAGTAAATTTAATTGTGTTATTTCCCACAGTATATTTGCATAATTTAATTCATGTAAATGGCTGCTGTGTGTTTACATTAACTTCTTGTTGGTGTCTGGCCTGTCTGAGCTCCTGCTCTAGCCCCAGGATGGGGTTTGTTCTGGCACTAGGGGGTTGAGGAGAGAGGAAAATTCATATAGAAGGAAATAATTTAAGAACATTTTAAACCATTACATTTCCAGATCAAACAACAGAAGCAGGGGAGGCTTATTTCTTGAAACATTCTCTGAAATTTTATTTTTTTTTAGGTTTTGCAATACAACCAGACTAAACCACTGTCTCCCCAGAGTATACTGCATGCTTTGGATAAGTCCACCTGCATAACTGTCAGTCACCTAAGGGCTTTGGTAATATTTACAGTGTAACTATAGAGAGGGAGGCTTTCCTGATATTAATTAAGGGAATACAATGCTGCATTATCCTTGCTTTTCTTTCAGTCCATTGTAACACAAGAGAAGAACTCAGTCTAGGAACTGAGCCAACAGCAGTAATTACAGCCCAGCCAAAAAATGGAAGGCAAAGTGCGGAGAGCTGCAGCTCGTGACGACAGACAAAATCCCACACATTCTCTTTTCACAGGAACTTAGCAGCAGCAGACTGGTAGAGCCACTGCTTTTGGGTGATGGCTCACAGGTAGTGAGAGTGATCCTGAGAGGTGCTGGCAGTGTGAACCATGCTCCAGGGCAGGAGCAGGTTGGGAAGCAGGGCTGGCTCACACGGAGCCTTGCAGCGAGATCTGCGGCACACGCTTCATCCTCCAGAGCACCACCGCAGCGGGGGGCAGCAGCATCAGGAAACTCATTGCCAGCACTGCAGCAAAAATCACCAGCAGGATCTCCCACGGGGCCAGGATTGTTTCCACCATTATCTCCTCCACGCCAAGATCTGAAGCTGTAAAGCAAAAAATATGCTGCATTATTTACTTGCAAATAGGACTTATGTCTGAATAGATGTGTTTGTTTTAGCCAGCATAGGGGTGCCATCCTCTTTGGCCTATTCCTTTCTCAGCCTGAAGAATAAACCCTTTTGGGGGCTGCAGACCCCAGAAAACCTCCTGCTATTTCTCTCTGTGCCCTCAGGAGCCTCCATAGAGCATCAGCCTTTCCCCCTTGGCTCAGCTTCAGCTGCTAGTGCTGGTGTAAGACACCCTGTTCCACCCTAAAGCACTGTTCCTAACCCTTGGGTAAGCCTTTCTCTTCAAAATTTTGAATTTTAAGGCCCTCATCTCCCACTTAGATCATCATTACACAAAATGATTACTACTCTGACATGTCTCAAAGCTAAAGCTGAAACTAAAAGAATGTGATGGAAAGGAGAACTGAAAATTGAACTGCCATCAGAGTGCACATTTTATCTTTTTCCATGTATAACACTTTAGAAAGAGCAGGGTGCTTAGGAAAGAGTTAAATCATGTCGATTCTGTTAAGTGTTAACAGGTGTGTCCTAGGGAATGCAGTGTTCGATGCCATTCCTGCCACAGGACCCACACACCTGAGAGCCATCAGGATGACAAGGCCTTTACCAGCACCCACACACCCGAAAGCCGTACAGTGGGTGAATAAAAGGAGGTGCCAGGGCCAGGAGAGGTTTTTTCCTCACCAGCCCCTTGCAGCAGCAGTGAGGAGGTTTCCTGAGGGGCTGCAGTGCTGCCTTCGCTGTGGGAACTGGGCCTACAACTCACCGGAGCAGGCCTCAGGTTTGTGCAAGCATGTGCTTTGCTGGGCTTTTGTTACTAAATCCTGACCTCTATGTAAAGGTGAAGATGAAACCGGGTTGATAGAATATTTATGTCTAAGGGGAGTAGAAAACTTGAATAATTTCCAGCAATTGTGTATATGATGACAGTGTTAAGATTCCTAGTGTTAAAATTTGCTGTGGTTTGTGAGGAGAGTGTATGTTACCAGTGTACATTTAGTAACAAATCTTGTAGATTTAGGCCATGATATCCTTAATGAAACCTAGCTATCCATTAGCAGACTCCTAATGGAGTTCTCCTTGGGTGCTGTGTCATGTTCTAGTAAGATTAATCTCCAATCTTACAAGCACAGGAAAATACAGAGGATGCAGCTGGAGCTCCCCTAGCTCAGAGCCTGGAGCCCTCCCAGCTGCTCTCTCCTTACCACTGAAGCCACATACCTGTGGCAGGAGGGTGACTGGAGCTGGAATGCTGCCCACCAGGCCCATTCCCTGAAGTGGGCTGTGCTCTGTGTCTGTTTTCACCCAAACTACACAAGAGCTGCTTGATTTTGTGTGTGTTTATCTGCCCTGACCTGTAGCCCTGCTGGTGTGGGCTGTGCTGCAGAGCCCACCAGGCTGTGTGACATTCTGACCTTTCCTTTGGTATTATTCTTCTCTTCCCACTGGCTGCTGGGTGAAGATAGGTGTGAAGCTGTTTTTAACCTGGAGAGGCTGTGGGAGAGGCATTTTTTTTTGCTGCTTCACTGCTGCCTACAGCTGCTACACAGGGAATGTCATAGGTTGTTGAATGTTAACAGGGGTGCCTTAAGGAATGCAGTGTTCAATACAATTCCTTCCACAGGACCCACACACCTGAAATTCATAAGGCCTGCAAGTCCTGTGCCAGAACCCACACACCTGAAAGCTATATTAGCCTCCTGGCTGCTAATTTGAATGTCTTTGTCAATTAACTCCTTTAAATATCTCTGTTTCTGTCTGGCTTTGTGATCCTTTTTTCCTGCCTTTTTCTCTGCCAGGCATCTTCTCTTAAGCTGTTGCTACTTTTGCTTTGTTTTCTAGATTTTGTTTTCAAATCTTGCTGTCTCTTCATTCCCTTCATTTTTCCCCCCTCTCAATTTGCTGCAATTTCCTTTTTTGAAAATTCAGTCATGATTTGCATGGGAAATCCCTGTTCCCATTCTCTGCTCTACTGATTCCTCACCAGTGTCTGGATCTGGGGGAGAAAAAAAAACTTCCAGTGAGAGCATCCACTGCTCTGCCAGCAGCCAGATCTGGTGGGGTGAGAGCAGAGCATTGCCCCTTTCCTTAAATCCTGTGAAGGAAGGTCACACCAGTTAATTTTCCGCAAAATGAACTTGCAGTGATTTTCAACTGGACTATATCCCCATCAGTGTAAGAAGCAGAGATCCCAAGGGACAGTGAATGCTGAGGGTGAAGGAAAGCTCTGTTCTTTTCCTGAGCTGAAAAATCAAATGCTGTGGCTTGAGGTGGGGAAGGTGAGGTGTGTTTGAGCACACATCCCTCTCCTTCATCCCCTGGTGGAGATGACATAACATATTTCTATGCTTGGATAAGGAGTTGCTATCCTGCCAGTGTTTGCCTGGCATTGAGTGCTGTAGCTACTAATCAGAATATCTTCATAGAAACAAAAGAGAATGTAAATATTAACTGATATGAAACAGACTGTCTTTGTGAAATCAAGTGACAGCGCTCAATTCTTACTTTGGTGGAGATGAATACAGTCAGATTGGACAAAAAACCACAATCAACAGTACAAAACCATATAAAATTTGTATAAAGTACAAAACAATGTATCTGAAATATTGAAGATTAATGATATCTTTATATACAACTTAAAATATTTTATTAGGTCAGGAATTCCACTAGATTCTGCTATAAATTATATCAGATAAAACCACATGGACTATATTGAATTTCCAGTATCTTCCACAAACAGGGCTTATAGCTGTTTATGTGAGGAGGGGTTTTACTATCTACACCCGAGAGCTGCTCAGTCAGATATAAAGACAAGCCCCCAGTGGCTCTAGCACAACCAGAGCAGTGAAACACTTCCCACATTGCAGGGGTGTGACCACTCTTCTCCCAGGCACACACTTATTTTAGAGAAGAACACGCTGAAAGGGGTAACCCAACAACAACAATGAACTTGTTCTGCTTCATTTTCCACTCAGTCAGTGATATAAATATTTGCCCTTCAAGTAGGGAAAACAAGTGCTCCTGCATACTTGTTCTGTAACTTAACTGCCAGCTTCCTGTTAGCACTCCAAGATAATCACCCATGGCTGGTTTTCTGAAGAGGTCACTGCTGCTGCAGCGTCCTCAGTGTGCCTTGTAACCCTGTGCAACTCCAGGAAGGTGAATTCATTCCTCTGCCACCTCCCTGACCGTGTGTTACAAACAGAGGTAGCAAATGGTAGGAACAGGAAAAATTCTCAGACCTGGATGTCTGGCGCAGTGATGGACTTGAAAAGAGGGTGATGATCAAGAGAGAATTACACTTCAAGTTAAAATTGTCACTTAGAACTCCTGTAAGAAGCAGAAATCAAATTAATGAGTTTGGTACCTTAGAGATAAGACTGCATTTCAACTGTGTAAAACTTTAGAAAGGTCTAATAATGCTGCTTTGGTCTCTAGAGGGCCAAACCTTTCAAACCAAGAGTGTATGAAAACACTCAGAATCGTTAATATATTAACTGAAATTTCACTGAATTTGTTTGTTATAAATATCTCCCTCTACAAGTAACTAAAGTATTAATTAAAATATTCCAGTATTCATTTTTTAAAATATTTCAGCCTTTATAAGGCATGAAGTAGTTTAGTCTGATTATTTTTAAGTCAAATCTGTATGTATTTATCTTTCAGTGATACAAATCTAGCTTAAAATCTCTTAATGTGAAAATTTGGTACAGAAATTAAATGTATGAAACCTGGGGGAAGACTTTTAAAACAAAACTTATGATGAAGACAGACTATTTAATAGACAAAATTAGCATAGCAAACTGCTGTGATGAAGCTGATCAAGCCTTTAGTTTCACCTCACTTCCAAAAGTAATTGTAATCGGGTGACTACAATGCAAGTTAAAAATGCAAGAAGAGTTTCTCAGTTGTTATTTAAATCACACTTTTCTGGACACATGAATTCAGATTTTGTATTTTGTCTAAAAAGATGGTTTTGTGCTCTCATAGATAACACATTGTGGCATATGTCTGTAGCAGTGAGGAGATACCTACATCTGAGTCACAGACATTTCCTGCTCTGAAATATTTAGATTTTAAACACTTTTGAATAAACTTACACAAGCTGAGGTGTGCTAATTGTAAAAGGAGAATAAAGTATTGCATTATGCAGTCCACTTACAGATATAATTCTAACCATTTAGCAAACTATTTTGCACTTAAAATTAATTATGTGGATAGGAACTCTGTATTCTTCAACTCTTCCCTGCTGACAAGCTTTTACCCAAATTAGAAGTAATTTCGTTATCCCCCTTATTTTCATAGAAAGGCATCAAAGCAGTTGAATGTTTGTTGAGTATTTTCATCTTTCTCAGCCTGCCTAGCTGGAAGCAGGCATTTGGCTCTCTTCTGTCCGCTCTTACCTCCTCAGTGCCCTCGAGGTGTGCTGCGGGTGCTGCCCGTGGGCTGGACTGGCTCTGTTTGGGCGCTCATCCTGCGCTGCCGGGCAGCAGCAGCAGTGTCTGCGCGGCTCTTCCACCTGCGGCAGGAGAGGGAGGGAGGGCAGGGCAGGCTGCCCCGGCTGTGCCAGCCTCAGGTGAGGTGTTTGTACACCCTCAGGCACGTGTTTGTACAGTGGTGCCTCCACCACCTCCCACTCGTGCTCTTAAAGCGGCACCAGCCTTCCCAAGGAAGCCAGGGAGCCGCTCTGCCTTGGCCGCAGCTTGCTCAGGGTTAGCGAAACAGGAGCTGGCTCTTCACACAGGCACAGCCTGCTGTAGGAGACAGCCACTTGCAGTGAAAAATGAGGGCCCATTTTTCACCAGAAACCCACTTGGACTTTCCTTGTAAATCATCTTATTTACTCACGAGCGAGTAATCTGATTAATTAAGTCATTCTGACAGATTATTATGAACAGAATGTCTGGTCCTTAGAGTATGAAGGCTGATGTCCCTAAGTCTGTTGCAGATCCAGGGCATTCATACACCCAACTCTCCTCCACCTGTATGTATTCAACAACCCACTAGCTACTTTGCAGCTTAGATTTATTTCAATATTTGAAAAATCACAGCTATGCTCAGGCTGCTGCAGTACCTGCTATATAAAGTGCATGTACAAACCTCTTGAGAGGCTTTGCTAAGCCAGCCCTGGCTCCTCTCCATGCTGCTGTGGAGGTGGTGGCACTACACAGTCCCTGGGAAGTGGCCTTGCTGCCTGAGCACACTGCTGCATCTGGCTCTTGTGCCTTGACAAGAGAAGATGTGAAGGCCAGACTGCAGCCTGCCTTAAAAAAGGAACAGCAAACTCTGTGGAACGATCTGTGCTGGAATGGATACATCCGAAGGGCTGCACAGAGCTTCAGATTGCAAGGATGTCCCTTTAGGCCTCAAAGCCACACAACCAGCAATAGGTTTTCCCTTTTTTTCAAAGCAGAAAATAATATTAACTAGGGTATATTCACAGAAAATAAGAGCTGTTAATAGTTTTTCACATGATGGATATTTTTATAGAATTCAAAATAACTTTCTGAACAATTCTTGGCAGGGGGGTGGGTGGGTGGAATAATCGCTTTCCACTATACAAGGCAGACTCAATAACACTTTTCCCTGCATAATTTAACAAGCTACTTCTACCTCTCTTGATATTTGACACTAATATTTCATCTTGCTAAAATCAAATTCCTCCCTAAGTTGCTTTCCAAGAAACCTGTTTATCCTGTTCTTTTACTAACTCTTCAGATTAATACAATTATAACTTTACTTAATCCTAGTGGTGGTACTAGTAGTCCTACAATCAAGAGTGGGAATGCATGCTACTGACTGAAAATTGAACATCACAGAGTCTGGCTTGTCAGCATGCTGGTTGGTCCAAAATATCCACAGGTACTAGTAAATACCTGTCAAATAGTGGCAGTTTTTAAAGGCACAGCTAGTATTTAGAGTTAGGATAGGGTGGATTAAGGTTTTAAAATAAGTTCACAAATGTTTCAGAAAACAGCTTTTGAAACAAATGCTTGCTAGTCTTGGGAAATCCTGTCTTTGTACAAATCAGAGGGTGCTGTACAGCCCTCTCTTTCAGATTTAGGAAATAAATTTGGTGCCCAGCAGCTGGACCAATCTGCCTTTCAGGCCAAGACTGCTGCTTCCGGACCTGCCTGCTGTCAGGAGGGTTATTGAAGGTGGTGGCAGATTCAGGCTTTGAGGTTCTGTGTCCTCATCCCAGTACAGTGAGGAGCTACAGCATCTCAACAGGGTGAAGTCCAACAAAGTCCTTTTCTCTCTTCCCTGGGAGCCCACAGGGGAAAAGCTGGAAGATGGGATGGTGGTGGAACATTTCTGCTGTGGTGCATATTCATTAGACTAACACTGATGGTAGCTGCTTTCTTTCACACACACCTGCAAACAGCTTTAATTTTGTTATAACTCTGTGACCCCCTGGAGATTAGCAGGATAGAATAAAAAACCTACCATGGCTTTAAATGTTTGGTGATGGTGGGCTGTGTGTCCAACTTCATTCTCAGGCTGATGTTAACCACTATACATTTCTTAAACTTTACTGAAATATGATGAGTGGAAAATTACCATAGGAGATGATGTTTGTGATCCTGTTTCCTTGTGCTCGTGGCAGAGTTAATTTCACAACAGGAGTCATGTAAGGCTGAAGACTGGGCAGGTGAGCTGATGGGTGCAGCAGATACTGGTGAGCTGTAAAGTGAGTAAGAGTTCAAAAGTTTTCACTTTTTGAAAGTGCAACACTGTCATGTGGACTCCTGAGTCCTCATTTCCCCTCTATGTACCTGTTTCACCTGGGTTAACAGAGGAGTCTGTCTAGACCTTACATAATATGGGATCCAGTAATTTATATTTTGACTGTGGTGTCCAGAAATAAGGCATTTCTTAACAGCTTGTAGATCTCCTTATATGCCAAACAGATGCATGGATAAAAAGGACTCTGCTCACAAAAGTTTTATCTTTGCATGCCTTTATAGCTCTTGGAAACAAGGTCCTATTTAGTATGCATTGTGATAAAGAATTCAAATACTGCTGGAGTGAATAATTGGGTCTGCCTGTGGAGGTGGACCACCTGCAGGCACCAGGCTGTTCAAGCAGAAAGGTGTCTTGGTTTGACACCAACCTTGTTGCATTTATTTTCTTAATACCTAAAAGACAAGCAGCTTAGTTTGCAGAGAATAACAGCAAGAATGATTCACAGGCTCTGACATCAAGCAGAGGGCTGAAAGAAGGCCAGGAAGACCCACTCCTTGTCACAGAGCAGGTGGTGAGACCATGTGCCCAAAATAATCCTGTAAGTCAATTTAAGCCTGTGCAGGAATGTTGTGCATGGCAAGTTGCTGCTCTGGAATTAGAGTGATTTGCACAGCTACAAGGTTCCAAGCAGTCTGTTTGCTGGCTCCCAGGCTCACATGAGCTGTGAGCACACCTTCCCTCCCCTGTTACCTTCCATGCTTTGGCTGTTCTGTGTCCCTGTCATGCAGAGGGTGAGGGGAGCTGATCTGCCTCTAGAGCTGGACGTGTCCTTGCTCAGGTTTCTGCGACCCAGCTGGGACCAAGACTGTCAATGAGTGTGACTGACAGGCATTTGGCTTAATGGAGGCATCCCGAGATGCTCAGCCAGCCTTTGCATCATGTCACGGAGCTGATGCAGAGCCTTCATTGCCCAAGCTATGCTGAAGTCAACTGCCCCGGAGAAAGGAAAAATCCAAGTCAGACATTTCTGAGAGCGCAGTTATACTGCACAACTGTGAATCTAAACTTGGGGAATTCTTAGCTTCAGTAGGTGAACAGACTCAAGCAAGCAAGCTGAGAAAGATTCCTCTTAATCCTTTAGCTTGAGCTGGATGGTAGAGACGGAGCAGCCTCCGCAATGAGTGCTGAGTCACTTGGCATCTGGCAACTTTGGCCCTGGGGAATCCCAATGAGGGTCTGAAAAGCACCTTTGTGGTGTTCAAAATTAGTTGTATCTGAATCTCAGGACAAGATAGCCTAAAAAATTTGGCTTTGTCATGGCTCTGCTGATTTTCCCCAAATCACGTAGGCCCAGTAATTTTCCTGTTGTCTCTTGCGTGTTTTCTTCCACACACATCCCATGTGACGGGGGACCTTGGTCTTGTCGTGCTCCTACATCTTTGAGTCAGGAAGGGGATTAGGAATTACTGAACAGATGGCTTCTGGTCACTGCTTTTGAGGTGCATGAAGGCTAAAGACCTGCTGACTCTGAAGTTTTTCAATGGGAAATGCAAGGGAGGTGGCTCTGTGCCACCCCAGCAGCACTGCTCGTGTCTTCTTTCAGGACACCTCTTGGGGGTGAGGGTGGCCAAAGCAACACAGGCTAAGCAACAGCAGAGTGTCTGTATGGGGAGTTTTGGTGAGGGAAACTTACAGAAAGGGATCAAAATACACACAAAGTAGAGGTTAGTGGGTAAAGGAGTACTGGAAGACCTTGTGGCTGCAAGTCACTTTAGATATGTGGCCAAGAGCTCTCATTTTTGGTCTTGTAATAAATCAGCAGTCTAAAACAGTAGGAACCCATAGGCAGCAGTATTTAGACACTCAGTGTGCAATGATTAACAAGCAGACAAAATGGCCACTGCTTTCATTATACAGTTTCCTCTTTATGGCTGGCGTTTGTTTAAAAGACATATCAGACTGGGAAAGACTGAATTTTATTTTTCCATGCTGCATTATCTAAGTCCACTAGCTACAAATGAAGACACAAATGATAAGGATCATGTTCCAGAAAGCAGCAAGGGAAGCATTAAAACTGGCAGACAATAAGGTGATTCTTGTTACACTTTTTGTCATTCCAAGTGCCATCAGTGTACATCTCCACACATTCCTCCTCCCCTTTGCCAGAAGGCTCATTTGAATACCAGTTAGTATAGCTCAGCTGAGCACCATTCAGGAGCTGGAATTTGCCTGGAATTAAGGATTGTTTTATCCCCAGGTAGGCATAGGTGTTAAAATATTTCACAAAGTACAGAATGGCATCATTCTCGCCAGGGTTCTTTGGAGTGGCAATAGAGCCTCCAACCTCTTTACATTGTGCCACTGTAGCATCAAAATCAGCTTTTTTCCCATTGCTAGCAAAGATTTTTCCTCCAGACTCTGTTATCATCTTGTTCAAGCGAAGGACTGCAAAAGAAGGGAAAAGCTGTTAAACATGTGTGCATTGTTTTGTGCTCACCTTGCTGTCAATTTTAACTCTTGCTATTTTACTCCATAACTTTAGATTAAACCTAGGAAAAGGTCGAGGAAAGGAGAACTTGAAATCAAATATTTCAAAGAAATTTGAAAATGAGGATGGAGTGGGAATAGGAAGATGATGAAGTTGGAGGAGGAAAGGAAATGAGGAATTCTATATTTTTAAAAGAACATGGTTTTCTTTGAGACTCTCTATAAGACTCTGAGGTGGTGTGCAGTATACCAATGTCCTTGAGTGAGTGGGATCTTAGATTTTATCTGGTTGTGATTGTCTTAGTATGATTTAGTGTTCTGTTTGTCTATTGGGCTGCGTGGAGCAGCTCTGCCTAGGCAGGGATTTTAATCTGGCACATTCCTGCCTTGCTTGCACTCATACTTCAGAGTTGTTACCCAGGTGTCTCCCACTAGTTATGAAAATCTAATTCCCGCTCCCCCATCCCCATTTGAAAGTTTTCATTCATTGATATACCACTGAGGAAGATATAAAAGGAATGCTATAAAACTGCAGAAAATTTTGCCTTTTTCCTAAGAAGCATTTTTTGCCCACCTGGTCTATCCCCACTAAGCCAGTAGCAGCAGAAAGTAAAGGCAGATAAAATACCTCCTTCCAGTCTGGAAATCCGGTATTCTAATTGACGGATAACATCCCCATTTTCACTGCCAGCCAGTGATGTGAGATCTGTGAACAAAACCAGCTATTATGGACTTTGCTTTACAGTGTCAGTCTTGGCTTTCAAACAAAGCAGAGCTCATCATATGAAACTAATAAGAACTTTGGAAATATTTGTTTGACAAGTTTTAGTTTACTGCTGTGTTTTAAGCAGGTGATATCTTCACACATTAATCTTTGTAAGGATAGAGGATAAATTCCTGCAAGTCATCTGCAGAGCAGGGATGTTTATGGAAAACTGGAACTTCCAAACTAAGTTAGTTTTATCTCTAAGTGATTGAGCCAGTCCAGGCAAAACTATGTTACTTGTGCAGCAGCTTTAGTTGATTTTAACTGTGTTTAGGGACTAAATCCCTGATAGAATCCTTCAGGCTGTTCAAGCACTTGCTTACAGCTACAACCTAAGACTCAGCAACAAGTTTCTTGTGCTATGGAAAATTCTAAATTTTTTCTGCGAGTTGAGCCACTGCATCATTAAATAGAGATCTAAGGATCTTACTCCATGTAAGAAAATTAATATTAAGTCCTGATTATTTTATTTCAAGTAGATCACACATCAGATTATGGTAGATAGCACTGAATTTTCAAAGCATAAAAAGAGAACAGATAAAAAAAAGAGAACAGATAAAAATGGAGATAACTTCATGTACCTGGTGTTTGTTGCTTATCTCCATTGTTGCTCCTATCTCCAAAAAAAGGCTTGAAAGGGAAGCCTGGAAGAAATCCTGCAAGTTTACCTTGAGCACAGAATGGGAGCAGGAAAAAAGCTACTGCTAAGATTTTGTGCAGCTGTGGAGACAGCATCATTTAAAGCTAAAGGTAAACCCGACTGGTTTACTCTCCAGTGTAGAGTCCTGCATTAAAAAAAAAAAAAAAAGAGAATGTTTTAGTATTTTTCTGGATGTGAAGTCTTACATATATTATGCTTTGCCTGCAGTGACATGAATGTCATTCATGTAGTTGCAAAGTTATTTCAGACAATTAAAATATTTTTCAGACAGTCTGCTAAATCTACAAAAGTCTACAGAGCAAAACCACAATATATCCCTTCAAAGCTCTTTTCTGTACATCAGATACCATTATATGTCATTTTTCCCCATGCAAAAAGTTGTAGCTTCATTTTACAGGAGAGCAGTAGACACATGGCTGCTTTAGCAAGAGAATATTTGAGACAAAGTGGGACATTGTCTTTGTCAATTGGTTTAAGAGCAAAACAACTGCTAATACTTATTCTTCTATTGCAGCATCCACTTTTTAACATCTCTTCACCTCAGGTGACATGGTCTATAAAAAGAGGTGAAATTGTTAATTAAAATGTTGATACACACATCGAAATTGGAAAGTTTTGTGATACAGTTTAACAGATTCAACATAATTTAAGCAGCAACCTATCTAAAGGTGTTCAACTTACCTAGCAGCTCCAGTGTCAATTTAGAAAGACTCATTAAATGGTCCAATTTATAGGGCATGTAACTTGAGATTCATCTTATCTACAGAGAGCACAAAGAATACATCATATGATATGAATTTGCATATAAATGGAAATCAAATGAACTTAATGATAGGAGGATTGTTTTCTTCAAGAGGTAAATAAACATACTTAAAACATGAGGGAAGTATTTGAAGGTACTTTTCAATTTGTAGAAACACTTTCACATGTTTTAAAAGACCAACCCAGGAAAAGAACAAATTTCTCAATTCATTTTTGAAATACCTAATGTTTCTACAGAGTGGCTGTGCAAATGTCACAGAAGATAAGCCATAACAAGTTCACCTGAAATATAATATGCACCAGGAACACCACCCTCATTTTTGTTACAGACTGAGGACTTACCAGTGATAATGACCAAAGTCTCATAACTAAACAGAATCTCACAGTTGTAGCAGCAAAGCCAAATGACAGTGGTGCATCTGCAGCACGTGTAGAGGAGACAGCTAGAGAGACACACGCTGAAATAACTTACAGAACACTCCAGGGGAAGTTTATGTGTCAAAAAGAGCAGTTTTCTCCAGTGGAGCAAGGATCTTGCAGTGAAGGAAAAAGCTGCTTTAAGCCAGTCCTGTAAGTACAGGGGTCCAAGATGAGAAGCATCACTGAAATGGAGATGGCTTTGACAAGTATTTTACAGCTGTTCTCAGCAGAGAGTTGGCTCTGTGCAGTGAAGACTTTGAGGAAAGGTGTTTCAGTCTGTGTTCCAGTTAAACCAAGTCAGAGGTGGCCACATCATGCTTGTGGTGTCAGGCCAGCATCCTAGCGTTGCAGCAAGGCCAACAGCCAAGACAGCTGGGGAATGAAGTGCTTTGAGACTGGATAGGGAATGCCAGCAGTATCCATATTAGTCTAACATGCTACTGGGCCTAAGCAAGGCTAGCTCACCTCCACAGGCACTGTGCTCCTGCACCCTGCACTTCCATACTCACCTCAACCACTGATGTGTGCCTCAACACCTTTGTCCTTGGTAGTGTGCCCACAGATGCTGCATTTAATCCTGCTGTGTTGTTTTTTGAGTGCCCTTGAGGGCACCAGTCCTGTGAAAAATAAATAGGCAGTACCCAGTTGTATGCACACTGACAGAAGAAGGCTGTTTTAAAATTGAATGAGTAACCTTTGTTTCAAGTTTCTTTTCAAATTTCAAGTTTCTTAGCTTTTGAGTGTTGTAATGCTTTCAACATTCTTCTAGCAGTTTTTTACTTGTTATTTTTTGGGAAAAAAACCCCACCAAAATCAACAGAGAACATGAGATAAGCCAGTACCTGGGTTCTAGATGAGCCCTAGAAAAGGTCACTGGCAGACCCTGGCCCTCTGCATTCATGGAGAGAACAACTTGAACATTTAACTGCACCTGGAAGAAACCACAATTTAGGCAAGTGCGAGAAGGGGAGGAGGTTTGGCCTGCAGTTGTTGGTTTCACATGCTGACTCAGGGCCTGGGAAACCAGGAGGGGGACAAAAGGTTTCTTGTGGTAGGCTCCTGAGGAAAAATTGATGTAGATTTGATAAACTATAAACCTTTCTTGTCTTGGTTTTCATCGGCATATTAGTAAGATGGTGCAAAGTAAATAGATACTGAAATACACCTTCATTTCTAATATGCTTGTTTATGATTGCCTAATATAATATTTTATATAACTACCATAGCTTGTGAACTATTTTCTGATCTTTCCTTGAACCACATATTACAGAGGTCTAGCAAGACTCAAGGACACAGATCTGATAAAGAACAAACTATTTTGAGTATTGAGGTAACTTTTCTTCAGTTTCCACATCAACAAGAGGTTTCATAGTTTCAGTGGCAGTGAAGCAGACGAGGGATATTCTGAGCAGGCTGTGTTGTGCAGTGTATGTAGGCAAAGGCAAAACCTGCTAAGGATTGAGGCTGGTCAATGCTGCTTTCTTAGCTGCTCTGAGAAATATAAACAGAGTTGAATGGCTGTGTGACTGTTTGTTAGCCTTTCCTTGGTATACTTAGTCTCCTGAAAGTTAGGTTTTCTTCTTCCGTAGTGCTATTCACAGATAACCTTAAAAATTATTTTCTTTTTCTCTGTTTGTATTTAAATGCCCCGAACCCCAGCACTATTTTCTGTTTAAGTTGATCTTGTTCTGTTCTGCTGTTGTTTCCACTCTACCTTGTTTCCACCTTGTCCTGGGTTTTCTGCATTTCCTTTTCTCTTCCAAGTATTTATCAGACTGTCCCCAGCAACTCTGTTATGTCTGGGAATAGCAGGAAGAGCACAGAGCATGGGGAGACACGAGGTCCCATTTCTCAGAGGAGGGCTAAGGCTATTTTTGCTGAGCACTAAAAGCAATTCAGCAAGATGTAAACACTTGGGATAGCAGACTTCAAAAGGCACTTTTAAAAATTAAATTATGAGCAGCATTTTAGAGCAGGAAGTCTTCATTTTACCTGTAATCAGTGCACATGAATGCTACTGCCATTTTGCCCCACAGACTTAAGTGAAGGATCCTAGAGGAGGTCTCTGGATGCCTCTGATATGTCACCTGGTGCAGCTCAGCTGAGAAAAAGCACAGAAGCTGTATAGCCAATAGAAAGCAAGACAGTATCATTTCTTTAATAGTTAAATAGCTCCCCAGCCTCCTCAAGGGTTAAGTTCAGCTCCTGAGCCACCAGGGCAGACGTGGGTGAAAACTTAATTCCAGGTTTCACTTGGCATCACACCTGGGTTATAACCCTTGAGGCAAATTCTGCCAAACCCTGGTTTCCTAACAGGGACTTCAAAAAAACATCCAAGTCCTCTTACCATTTTTTAAGGTGCTACTCTAATTTCCAAGAGTTGTGTTTTGAAATCAGCTGTGTTTACGTAGCTGTTGGCTAATAGGATTTTGTAAAAGCATGCTTCGACTTCCGATAATGAAAGATCACTTGCAACCTGATCCTCTGAGGCACAGCTCACAATTTATACAAGATAAGCTAGCCCTGCCAGCCTGTGTCACATCCTGCCGCCCAGGTTCACAAAAGTTTGAATTTGAACTCAGTTTTCTCAAGAACCATGGGGGTTTTAAATCAAGTTTCTACAAAAATCAGGGAGCCACAGAAAAATCTGGGTTTGCTGGAATCGATGGTCAATTTCTTCACATATGGTAGGGGTTGATGGGGGCTGGTGTGAGGTTTTGCAATGCTCAAAATTGATAACAGTACTTCTAAGCTGAAACAACTAATTAAATGACACCATTATAAAAGAGGATATCACTCTAGACCAGAGACAATTCTCTCTGAAATAAATATCCATAATTTTTATGGCCAAAGTCTTACTGTTAAACATACCATAATAACTATACTCAATTTCTCTTATGTGAGACAGGATCCACTTGCCTCAAGAGGGTTTTCGCCATCTTTTGCCATCTTTTCACTTGTACTAGGACCTTAATTCTTAAAAACAGCTTCTATAGCATTTAGAGAGGAACTAATTTTCTGATTTGAAGATCTTACCTTTATGTTGCACTTCTGTAGCAAATTATCATAAATGAAGAAAAAAAATATTAACCTGGATTTTTCTTGGTCTGGTTGTTTTACATCAGGAATTATTGTTGCTCATTGCACTTTTAAGGAAAGATTTTATCAAAATTCTTTATATTACCATGGCAGAACACAGAAACAATGTATTTTGTTTCTTTATGTGCCCAACCTCTCTGTCCATTAAAACAAAAACAAACCGTAAATGGAGAATTTAGATCTTTCACAAAAAATAGACTGAAATTCTGGTGTTTCAAATAGCATTTGAGGGTATAACACCAAAAAAAGCCATATCAAAATAAAAAATAACAATTTCTGGATATTTTTTCTCTGTGGAACTGCAAAGAATAATCAAGCAACATTACAGATCAAGTGTGAACCATAAAGAGGAAACTACTGCCTAGCAGTTCTCTGACTGGATCTGAGGAACTTTTTTTTTTCAGCAGCATGTATGGGTTTGATTTAGTTTTTTCTCCTTTTTCAATGATAATGTCTAAACCAGAAAAAACTGGACTTTTAGACCTAGCCTAGATACTTCGCTTACTGATGTAATAAATACTAGCTTGTGACTTGAAAATAAAAATCTTATTTCTCTTAACTGGATGAAAAACACCCGTGTCTTGAATATTTTTTGATATAGATGTTATAATGTGTTAAAACATTTGTAAAACATTTTAACCCATTAAGGGTGTTAACAAGAGATCTCTACAGTCATTTTGCAAACCCCAATGTGGTAGAAATAAATTTTTCATTAGCTAAAGGAATAGGATACCCCAAAACTAGTTGGAGATGTATGTAAACGAATATACTTTTTCAGTTCAGAGAGTAAAAGATGATGTTGGTCGGGATTTTTGAGGGGAAGGCTTTGATGACTTTTTGCAACAGGTAAACACTTTGCTCTAACAAAGAAACTGCACAGTCAGACTCAAAAATTGCTAATGAGGTTTGCTTACTAAAATAATAATATTTAAGAGGTAATTTTAAGTAAACCTTCAACCCCTTCCAGGAGATTTAGTGTAGCTGGTCAGATCTGAACTCAGGAAAAGTAACAAGTATAAATTTAGCCTTACTTTTTTCTCAAAGTAACCATAGAGTTAGAGTTGTTGTCATGGCTCTAGTCCTTTCCCGTTTGAAACTTTTGGCTAAAATGTATCATGGCCATAGGTCTCACAACAAGCTGCTTTGGAAAGCAGGTTCACACTTTGAAACCTATCCAGCGTGGCCCTGGGTGCACCTTTTCCATTTCAGAATCCTGGTCTGCTCTCCCATCAATTGGAGTGCTGCATGCAACCTGGAGATGGATAATCCCTTGCCAAAAGTTTGGCAGGGCTTGAAATGAATGGGAATAGATCCTACCTCTCTTCCTCAAGGGAGGCTTGGGAACATCTGGGACTGTCCAGAGTCAAGTCCAGCTTCCCAGGGGCTTCCTGCACAGAGCCAGATGTGGTGGAGGAGATTGTGTTTAATGCATGAATTTTAAAGCTAGTGCTCTCTTTTCTTTCCCCCCTCCAGGTATGGTGTAAATGATGATGGATGAGCCCAGGACTTCCTCACTGCAAGGTAAGAATGTGAGAATTTGCTGCTAGTGGTACTCTGCTCAGCTGCCCCTGCTCACCAGCTGCCCAAATGGAGTAGCAGTGAAAACATTTTGTGAAAAGGTGCTTCTTGGTCCTACCAGACTTGAGTTGAAGCCTGTCTGGGCTGTTGCTTGGTATATAACATCAGCAGAGATGTTTGTGTTTGAACTGATTGAACTTCCACTCCTAGCTGCCTTCCCAAAATACTGTCTGCTTTGCTCAGTGTTTTTGGAGAAGACAAGTGGCCTTCTAACACTGCAATCTCGTGGTTTTCTGAGGGAATGTGCTGTTTTAGCAACAAAATGCAATCTTTAGCATTTTATACACTCTGTCTACTTGAATCGAGTGCAATATTTATCTTTGTGTTTTATAGAGAGTAGCTTCTGAAACTAGAAAAATTAATTGTAACTGGTAGTATTGATATTTTTGTAAAACAAAAGGTGGATGCTAATGAATCAGTGAGTGGTTCAATGCGACACAACACAGGCTGTATGATTGAAAGTGATGTCTAAAACCTGAAACTATAATTGCTCCAGTGAAGTCAACCTCTGTGCCTCTCTTTTGAGACAGAAACTATTAAGTCATTCAAAATGCTTCCAGCTATGACACCACGGGCAGTTTTAACTTCAGCATTTCCAATATCCCAAGTCAAACCTTGGAATTTTCATCTAATCTTCACAAAGGTATGGAGGCACTCTGCCAGGAGAAATGAATTCTGAGGTATTTCCAACCCTCCAAAAGGGAGAAATACATCAGGCACATCAGTTCAGGCACATTTTAATCATGTTAATCACCTAGCACATTTGGCATTTTCCTAAGGCTAAAAAATAACACAATATGATTCATCTTTCAGGATACAGAGAAATCACAGGAATTTAATCAACCTGAAACACAGATACCTCATTATCTCCATGCTCTGAGGTGGCTGAAAGGCCATTCTTCAAAATTCACAGATTGTGAGACGGTCCATATTGCATTTCTCGTCATTCCAGGTGCCATCAGTGTACATCTCCACACATTTCTCTTTCCCTTTGCCATTAGGCTCATGCTGGTGCCAGTTGCTATAACTCAGAGGCATGCCATTTATATACTTAAACTGACCTGAACTTTCCCCCTTTCTAATGCCCAAGTAAGCATATTGGTTATATTGTTTCACAATGTCCATAATAGCTTTATTCTCCCCTTCATTCTTGGGAGCTGCAAGCGTTCCTCCAGCCTCTTCACAGGATTGTAGTGCAGATGCAAAGTCAACTTTCTTCCCATTGCTAGCAAGCATTTTCTCTCCTACTGTTCTTATTTTCCCATTCAAAGCAAGCACTGAAACATGAAAAGAGTTAGCTTTGTAAATTTTCTATGGCATACTGATGTAAAAGCAAAGAAAGAGAAATCAAGAGATGAAGAGAAAACTAAAAGTACTAACAGGAACAGAGGAAAAAAAATGAGCTAAGGATGAAGAGAAATAAAGATCTTTAATTTTACCCATTCACTAACTGTTCACTAAATATATTTTGCTGCTTGTGACTACCTGTCCATTCAAGACAAGGATGTCCCACCAACATCTGCTAAATATCAGCCCTGTTGTATTTTGTGTACTTTCTAAAGAAGATCAGTGTGCTTCAGATTTGAGCAAGGGAAAACAGAAAATGATAACTTGTGAATCCCTTTTCATTACAAAACAATTTACCATCTTTAACAATCTGGTTGCTGATAGATAGAAGTGGTACAAGACTGAGTTTCCATGAAACCATGAGGAAAATGCAACATCAGGTAGTTGGAATATTTTTTAGAAAACCCCAATTTGAATAATGGGGCATTATGATTGCCAAGAGGTATCTGCTTCTCTCCAGGGAAACAAGAATCCTTACTTCCCCTGCTTTGAGTGAGAAAATGGAGTTTTGGGATGAAGTACCCTTTCCAAATGCAGTTTCTTTCCTGCAAGTCATGATTCTGTAACTAACTTTGCCTATTGCACTTAAAATTGACTGTGAGCTGAAAAAATAACAAGGGGAAGAATTACCAGCCTCAAGTTGGAAAAGTCGGTGTTTCAAATTTGGTAAAGCATTGTGGCTCTTGCTGGCCAGAGAATCAGGCAGACCTATGCAGATAAAAACAAAAGCTATACAATTATACTAGGCTGTGCTGCTAGGAACAATCCCTTGGATAAAACCAATTGTTTTCCAGAACTAACTTGTAAATGTATTTTTTAACATCAGCAAGTATAAAATATATATTTTCCCAGTATTTTTTCACATTGCTGTTAATCTATATTAAAGCAAACTAACAAAAACACCCAATCTTTTGAAATGCTGATAATTCCCCTCTGCAGAAAAGAAACTGAAGCTTTACAGGCCTTTTGTTAGTTATATCTGTGAAACTGGCTTTGCCAAAGAGAGGTTTCATTCTACTAATTGGTAGTGAACAGACATGAAGGATACTGTGAGGAGAAAACAGTTTCTATGGCACCGTGTGATTTTCTTTTTAAAGTGCTGGGTGTGTGCTTTGTGTTTATCTTGCTTTAATGGGAGCCATAAACAGTGGTAGTGGAAGGTTTCTTGATAGTGTGACATACATCCAGCACTGCTTGATAAAGTGTAAAGGTAGATTCTTTTTTTCATACCACTTTTCACAGGTAATGGAGGTCCTACATGTAGAATAAAGTCACTAATGTACTCCCATGATAATAATCCACTATTCACAACTGAAACAAACAGCAATGTAGAAGCACAAAAGGTTGCTGCATCCCCGAGCTGCAACATTGCAACTCTTACTGCACTTCACAGTCCATTAAAAAAGCCCCACATTGACCTAACACAGGGAGTCTGGGAATAATTCTGATAGTGCTTTTAGCCTTGTCAGCAGACCGAGAAAGCATTTCTACACACACACATACATATATATATATAAGTGTTTCTTCCACCAGAAGAAAGAAGAGACCTGTTTTTTGGAAAAAAATTAAACTGCCCATTTCCTCCATTCTCTTTTCCTTCCCGTGCTTAACACATCTGATTTCTCGAGAGCATGTGTCCTCCTGTGTGATCTGTTCTAGTCGCGGAGCCTTCGTGACATGGGTCTCTTGCAAAAGAGGCAAATTTTTTTACCTTTCAGACCATCTCTTCCAGGGATACCAGGTTGCTCAGAAATTCCTGGACATTTACTCAATGCATGGCAAGTCACTAATAAAGCAGCCAGTGCTAAGAGGATGTGGGATGAGTAAGACAACATGATTTCTCAGGCCAGCTGTAAAAAAACCCCACACATTTGTCAGGCAATGATTCTGTAAGAAATTATAGACATTGGTTTACACAGCTACACGCTCCTCCCCCCATCATCCCTTCTTGAAATTTACATTTTTTTCCTTGTTTAAATAAAGTTTATAGTTCAGGTGTAAGAGATTTCCCAGATTTATTTTGCAACCATTGTGTAGTTTATACACAAAACTTTTCCTAGACTGATAAACTTGGAGTAGTGAAGACAAATTGTCCCTTTCACTGTCACTGACTATTTGTTGGATTAATCCTTGAGAAATGATAGGCTCAGAGGTAACTGATCACACTTAAGCCATGAGTTGTCTGCAAGAACTGTAATCACTCAATGATGCATAGGATATTAACCTGAAAGGCAAATCTGTTACAGTGAGAGTTGTAATGTTTGGGAGCTTGTTAAAGCACGACACTATCTAAGCACATTTATTTGGCATAAACCGATTGTTTTATGCATGAGCAAAACTTTATAGCTCACTTGACATTCCTATCCTGTTTTGAACAAAATTCCACAAGCTTGAAAATGTCAGTTAATCTTGTAGAAAATCCATGTTTGCTCATTGGCAATAGGCTTATTCATCTTATTTTATCCCTACAGATAAAACAATAACTTGGTTGGCTTGAATGTTGTAAGATTATTAACACCTAGGTTCATCAGCTGTAACAAGGTATTTTCTATTACATTTCAAAGTATATATGCCAAGCAGAATCAAAGTATCAGTCTAGTGTCATTTATTAAGGGAGGTGAGCTTTTAAAAGAAAAAGAATTGTTTATATCTTCCATATTGACTGTTATAGAAGACTTTTGAGATTATTTTTAATCTTCATCAACAGCAATTTGTTTTTGTAGGGGAATGTGTCATCAATGTCAATCTGATGCGACATACCCTTGAATATGCAAATATTCAATTACGTCATAAATTTGCAGTGCACAGGATCTGGTTAACTAATAGCAGTATGGTCAAGAATTTGCACTTTAAAGAATGTAAAATCAAATCCACCTGAGAACACATGTGCAGTATTAAAGGTCAGCACCTTTAATACTGAGTTTTGAGTTTTGTTTGTTGAATTTGAACCATCTCGAGTTGTTTACCCTTTACTGAAGGCCAGGAGACACCTCTGGAAACAGTGGCCAGTGACTCAGAGAGAGAGCAGATTATTAAAGACCCTCACAGAAACCTACCTTAGGTGCCTAGGAATACTTACATCCTTGAGATAAGGAAATGCAATTACAACATGTACCCTTTGCCTGGTGATGATCATTCAGGGAATTACATTTGAATGGACTACTGCATCCAGCTCATAATTGGATTATGATGCAGAGTCAGACCCCTGATCAGTTATATAGCAAAATTGAAAAAACACAGCCCTTCAGTTTTAATCCGGTTTTAATGACCTTCATCAGTCATTACTATCTAGTGTCCTTCAGGCATCTCCTTATCTACCAAAACTGCCAGTATAAGCAAAGTAAAAAAATTACTAATAAAGGCAAATTTAATTTTAGAATGTAAATATGACCACAGAAATCAAAAGGAACGGATTTGCCTTCTAGCTGAAATTCCTTGTGATTTACTAAAAGGAAATTCAACTTACCCTTCTGCCTCAAAATGAAATGAAAAAGCAGTTCACACAAATACCCTTTATATAGTGTTGTGTTTGTTAAATGATATGGCTGAAGTGGAGACTGGATATTGAGGCCACGAATGAGCTTTTTCAGTTTTGTTCACATATTTGTTATGCAAATACTGAGGTCAGTTTTAAGGCTTGAGAAATCTCTTTTTTTTAAAGAAAATAAAGCCAAAGTTGTAGAAAATACAACCCAGAACTAACAGATAACCCCAGATTTGTAGACACAAAAGATATAAAAAACAAAGTAACTTTCAGCAATTCTAGGTCATATTTTAAAATAGTTTGTTGTTTTATAAAAGCAAAAAATGGCAGATAACCACCAGTGGCTCTTGTAAAAGGAAAGATACTCTTGTGATTAACCTTAGGGAAGCCTCGTACCTTCCAGACAGCCTGACCCAGTAATCAGAATGCTAAACTTTCCTCCCCTCTCTGTATCTGATGTACTTATCTTACCTGAATATAATTTTCTAGCCATGTGCTAGAATGCTCATTCTGGTGTCTCTTGCACAAGACAGCTGATCCTCTGTTGGTCAGAGATGGATCTTGGAAAAAAATCTGTATAAATCTCAAATGGACATCTGTAAGATTTTCAAATGGACATCATTTTCAAGAAAAAAATAAAGAAACTAGAGGTTTTGCTCCTCTTGTTTCCCAGAAATAAATATTGGGATTTTGTAACTTCCTTCTGGTTCTGATGCATTCTACTCTAGAATGTTTGATCCTAGATGGGGTTTGCTTTATAAACCTCAGCAAGCCAGCACATCAATGTCTCACCTGAGAGACAGAAATAACTCAGCTTCACAGGTTTTCTGTGTTTTGTCAGTTTATACTGTGCTCTCTTAAAGATAGGATGTTTTCTATTTTTCATTTGCATTTTACTTAAACTATTTAAGTTTTGTCATCATCCCTAATAATAGTGTTATTCTTTCTGAATAATTCCAGCAGGATTCACAGCTGGAAGCTCACATCTTTAGGCTCCCTGCTCAGCAATTAGCGATGTTTAATATCAACTGACTGACCTAGCCAAGCTAAAATACCAAAGCAGAAGATACATTTAGGATTCCCCTTAGACATAGTGCAGGCACTTAAATCCACTTCCACTCCCAACTGTGAGCCTTGTCCTGCAGTTTAAAGTGCCCAGCGTGGCCTGTTCTCCACCCCAAAAACCCCCACAAATAGCAAACTGAGGATGTAGCAGGTTTCCTTCTTAGCAAATGATCAATTAACACTCACAAACATATGTTTTAGACAATCTATCTTCAAAGTCCTTCCTCTACCAAATGGGCAGCAGAGCTCTGAATGCAGATTAGTCCTTTCACAAAACCTCTCACCCCACCAATGAAAACTATTTCTCTCTGTAGTCCAGATGAGGTAGACGTAAAAAATCGGTGTTGAGTGCATAAGATGTGGATTAGACAGTACCCAAGAGATAAAACATTTTTTTCCAATTCCTGTTGCAGTTTGGAAATAGCACAGATACCAGACAATTGAGCACAGTCAAAGACACAGGTAATTCTGTTTCTGGATGGCAGCAGACCTCTGGGGTACATAGGAAATTTATTTAATTCCAGAATAAGATGGAACTTAATGGATCCAGATTTTGAGAAGCAATATTTTAAATTACTAGTTGTCCAAGTTCTTGGGACTGTTACCAGAACAAAATCTTAACAGATCCAATTTCTAGGCAATTCTGCAAGAGTTCTAAGGGCTAATTTTTCTGCTGCATCACTGCATATACATGCAGCTCCAATACATGAACATGATAAGTCTCTGGAGATTTGTACTGTTTCTTCCGCCTAACATAGTTTATATTATAAGAAAATTAAAGAATTGAAAACATTAAACAGGGAGATAAGTAAAGCTCCATTATCTTATCTGTGTCCATTTATGAAAGTGTGGCATGAGCAAAACATGGCTTATGATCTAGGAAAACCTTATCAATTATTATCTTTCACCAAAACTTTTGAAGAAAGATACATTTGATAACAGTTATTCTCCCATGAGTCAGATCATACTTACACAATGGAATCTGATAAGAAATCTAAAACATAATCCAGTGTGAGAGATTACTTAGTCATTAGATTTACTTTCCTTAGTTATGCAGCAGAGAATGAGGGAAAACAAACATACTCAAACAAGGAAGAAAGAAAGTAAATATTTTTTCTGCAACCTAGCATCCCTGCAGCATAGCTGGGATGGGAATTCTGAAATTTGCCTTAACCTCTGTGGTAAGGGCTGAAGGCCTTTAGCTGGGAAAACACCCACAAAACTCAGCCAGGGAATTTTAATGGTTTCAGTGGACCCCAGGTACTGCATGCCTCTTTCTGTCATTAGGAAGAACCATAAGAATATTAAATATGATGTGCTGCCAGTGGATTAAACTCAAACCCTGCTCAACTCTCAGCAAAGGAGAACTTGGGGGAAAAAAAGGAATCTGATTTTCAAGATGTCATGTAGCCAAAAGACTGCTTCTTTCTATAACAGCTCTGCATCATCAAAAAACTAACGGCCAAGGGGGTTTCAGAACCAGAACTAATTTTATACAGCTTTCAAGCCTCTCATTTTCAGAACACAAGGTAAACTCCTCATCTTGCTGTTTTGAAGTGAGCTGATTACTAACTGATTATGGTAACTCAGCATATCCTGATCCGTGCAAAGCTATGCCGTGCTCTTTTTCATAAAATAGTGACGTACAGCCTTGCTAGTTTACATTAACAATTTGTGAGATAATAATTTCAAGTGTGTCACTGTGCTGCAAGTTCCTGATATCGACTCTCTGAGCAAGTCCTTGGTACAGCATCTATGTGGCAAGCAGATGTGGTCTGTTCTTCATGTTTACCTCTTTCAAAACAATAGTCATTTTTTATATTTGTATTCTAGTATTTCCACTGTAATTTATTTGCTGAGCTTTAAATCATACAGAGTTAGGCGTCTACAGTTGGTTTTAAGAGTGCTCATTGGCATCATCTTTCTATTTCATCAGAAATACAGGGCACTATGCATATATCACCTCTTAGGTCATGAAACAATCCAGTAGGTGAAGTGTTACCTCCTCCTCTCCTGCAATTCAATTTTATTGACACAAAACCAAACAAAAATATGGGAAGTTCAACAGTCCCCCGCCTTTGGAAAATAAGAAATACTGATAAAATAGTTTGTATGCTAATTTACAGTGCACTGATGCAGGAATGGGAAGAAAAAAATGTAGACAGTGTGGCACTTTAGCACACTGCTAATACTGAAAGAAAATTCTGCTGTGTGTGCCCTAGACCTTAGCTTGAGGAAAAAGATCTCAGAGGAAGAATGCAATAGCTGGTGAGACCTGTTGATATCTATGAAAAAACCATGGCCTCAGAGAAATGCTGTCAGCTCAAAAATACACTGTTATTTTGGGGAGTGGATCCCAGGGAGATTTCTAAGTTTAAGTGTACACAGGTGGATGGAGAAAAAGAAGGAATACTGAATATACATAATGATTTTCCAAGCAGAGATGGGGAACAGAGTTTGGAGCATTGGATTTTAAAGAGCTGGCTTCACCAGACTGAACTGAAGAGCCCTTGCATAGCCTTGTTCTTCCAAAGTACAGAAAGCATAAGTTTAAGACAAAAATAAAAATAAATAAAAAGGAAAAAACCCCAAAGAAATAGGAAAAAAAAAAGCTTCAAGTAGACCCCAAATCCTTTTCAATCTATCAATTTTCTGTTCTAGGAAAAACAATTCAAACTTTGCTATCAAGAAAAGAGGTGACCACGTTTTCAGTTTTATTATTAAAAAAGTTATGGTTCTCTCCTGCCAAAGAACTTGCAACTTAAACCTGTTAACAGAACTACTTGGCATTTGCTTTCAGGTTATATTAGATTCCTTCTCTCTCATATACTTGAAATAATTGATTTAAATTACAGACATCAAAGTGGTCTCTTGGGTTTTATGAAAATAGTAGGCAAGTTTCTAGAGTCAAATCATTTTGACTGAACTATTGTTTCTATGCCTTGAATTAAAAAAAGGAGAAAATCAACCAGAGCACATTATAACAAAGGCATCAAGCAGCCCTTGCTTTGACAATAACAGATTTTTAGACACAGCCTTCTTCCTTCCTTTGGGCAGGCCAAGTGCTCTACCCTTCTCCATTCCCATATTCTTTATCCAGGTTTAGTAAAAATTTGGACCATACTATCACCAGCTTCTGTCTTGTCCTCTCATAAACAAATAGAAACCAGAAATATTTCACTCTAAATTCACAACCTAGTAATGTTTTCAAGTCTGCTTCTTGCCTGTTTCTTAGAATATTTTTCTTAGAATAACTAAAGTTTAGAGAGATGTTATTCCTAGGATCACTGAGGAATCCTGTTTTTTTTTTCCTCAGACCACCAATTCACCTTTGTATCCTGTAGGACACATTACCAACTCTAATTCCTCCTTGCATCTTCTGCACCAAGCAGCCTTCTTACAGGAATACTACATAACAGTGTGGTGCCTGATTCCTAATCTTTGTTCAACAACACAAGGAAATTACTCACTGCAATGTCAGTTAGGTGTGTCACAGTGGGGTAAATACTGCCTTCTTTCACTGGAAACAGTGCCAAGAGTAATGCTGGAGGTGTCCTGCCACTTTGTGTTCCCATAGAGATGAACTGGACCATTTATCTCCCATCAAAAGTGGTAATAGGAAGCAATTTATGCTTGAACAGCCACTGGCCAACATTGCCTTGGAAACCTGTGCTTGCAATTCATATCTTGCCCTTATAAATAGCCACCTTGCTCTTGTTATCAATTTAAAATAATCTAGCCTGCTGATAGAAAAAAAAAAGTTCTGCCAAGCTCTTATTATGTTGTTATTGCTGGGAAATGGCTGCATAATGTCTCACTGATGAGTGTTAGAACATATGTGTCCAAAAGCATTGTCAATGTTTTATTTGCAATTGAAATTCAAAGTCCTCGGGAGAAACTTGTTGTTGAAAACACATGGCAGAAAATAGAGAGTAGCAAAGGAAAATAATCAACTCACCAAGCTGCTGTTAAGGTCTGATGATCACAGTGAAATGAAGCTGCTTTTTATTTTACTGAAGGGACACATCCATTAATGAATTCTCAGCAACCACCACCTATTGTGGTTTTTATTGCTGTTATGAGCTGAAAATTGAGATAACAGGTATTACAGAATTCCATTTCTCACAGCTTTTTTCAGGAGAGTGAACACAAAATTCTCTGTGTTTTAGCTGATTGTGTTGTTGGAAACACATAGAGTTTAACATACCAAATCTGCTTCTTTTGCACATGTTTAGATTCTAATTTGTGCAAAAGCAGAGGAGCATTTTATGGCAGACAGCTAGTAAAGTACTTCATCATTTCAGGCCCCCTGAAAAGCAGGTATCCTGAGCACCTGATGGGTTGGTGAGGCCCAGCCCTGCATTCACCTAGCTCCTGCAATTGCCCGTGGTGGTTCTGCGCTGCACCCCTGGGGGAGCAGCTCTCAGTGCTCAGGGCTGGGGGCTCAGACCACAGGAGCCTGCAGTGCTGCACTGAGCTGCAGTGCTGACACGCAAAGGAAAGGCTGTGAGTGCCCAAGGAAGCAGATTAATCTCCTTACTTTGGATTGGTACATCTCAGCTGACTTGAAACTATGTATGGCGCAGTAGTTACTGCAGAGGCTTCGGTGCAGAAATATTCTTGGAAGGTTCCTGCAAGGGTAAACGAGAAAAGCTCTATTTAAAGCCCCTTGAGGTTCCTCTAATAGATAAAAACAAGGAACAGATGAAGACTCAAAGAAATAGAAATAAAACAAACAGGAAAGAACAGAGTTCTACGCCCTTAGATTGTCTCTCAAGAGATGGGAAGATCTTCAATGTTGCTTGAGGCCAAAATGATTCAAACTGAAATCGTTCAGTAGGTTATTAAAACACAGCAGATTTAACTTGAATGACAAATCAAAGTGAATGTTTAATAACTCTGAGAAATGTAATAACCATGAATGTCAACTACTTAACTAATAAAATACCATTTTGTTATTCCACGGGGGTCACCCCTTACAGCCTTTATAGTAGCTTTATATGTAGTTTTGAAGATTAAACACTATTTTTGTTAGTAAGACAAGAGAAACTCTAGACAATTATTAACAATAATTTCAGCTACCTATTCTAGTATAAAGTATACTTTTACAGTATAACAAAGGTATCCATTATATTTATTTATAAATTAGTTTTGGCACTCTTTCTTGGATTTGAGGACTCATTCCCGGCAGACGGGAACATGCTTGTTTCCCAGGAGTGGGAATCCACACAAGAACTTTTCAAACATACTTATTCTTCAAGTAGTCTCATTGTTTGTCTGCCTTACCAGACTATCTCGGGGACCCAAGCTAGAAAATAAGTTTTCCCCAGCTGTGGCTGTGTTCAGCCCTGTGCACAACCCAGCCTGGGAGTGCCTCTTTCACCAGGTAAGGCCATTGCCAGTGTTCTCCTGGACAATCCTCTAAAGCTGAAGTGATTTTAAGTATTAACTTATAGAATTTAGTTTTCAAAACCTGGAGAACAACTGTGCTCTTAAATGTTTTCATACCAGTGTCACCATGCTGGTAGTACATTGCATTTCTCTAGCATCTATTTTCCCACACAAATGGGGCCCACCTGTTTAATCACTGCCATCTTTTATGTTTTTATACCTTTCCTGAGGAATGTACTTTGTGACTGTTACAGAGACAAATGATGTAAACTATAAACTATTATATTTTCAACAACTCACACAGTTTGCCAGAATAAAGACCAAATTCAGAAATATTTTGAGAGTATTTGACAAGAATAAACCTTAGGACTGCAGCATTCAAAACCACTGGAGAGCTTCCAGTAGGCTTGAGACAAAGAGTAACATACAATTTTCAGTGAAGTGATATACATAATACACTTAAGTACTGCAGATGCATTCGAAATATTTCTTAAATAGCTTTTATAACTGCTATTGTGTGAGGAGCTGAAAACTTTTCTTGTCATCCA
This sequence comes from Irena cyanogastra, assembly GCA_013397155.1. Lineage (NCBI taxonomy): Eukaryota > Metazoa > Chordata > Aves > Passeriformes > Irenidae > Irena > Irena cyanogastra. Next base: position 130,127 of record VWZV01003307.1, read on the forward strand.
GTCCTGCCATATTATTGCCAACACTTAATGCCCACTTATTAAAAATACAAGTTTTGCTTTAAGATGAAATTTAAAACATGACGTTATAAAGAAACAAATATTTTCACTTTGCTTGTAGAACTTTTCCATTGAAAGGCTTTAAACTTCTTTTCACCATTAGTCATGAAAGTTAGAAATGCACTTCACTCATGAAAATGACAGATGAGATTCTCCAGAGGGTGGCAATTGCAGCTTGAAGCTAAATACCATGTAGCAGAAAATAATAGCCCATAGAGGACAGTCAGGGGCTTCAAGATAGTATTTGCCCCACTAGTTTTTGATACATAAATTAAAGACCTACTTAACAGGCTTAGGAAGTACCATAAATACCCCCCTATTTTCATTTCAGCTGCAGCTCTAGAACAAAAAGGTAAAGAGATTTTAAAAGTATATAATTTCCTTCTGTCTTTACTTTCTGTGAATATGTATGGTTGCTTAGCAGGGTGGAGAGGGTGTAAGGGGATAGAGAAGTTAACAGCTTGTCATCTGTAGGCAATGTAGTACTGGTGAAACCACTTCTGAATAGGACACCTTCACAGTAGTGTCATTGGATATGTAAAGTGCAAGACAGGAGATAATCAAGACAGTAATTAATGTAGACAATATGATTTTGCTGAAGAGGTTTCAGGATTCCCAACAAAATTTGGTGAAATGCTGTCTCTAGCTCAGCTAAAGAAGCTTGTATGGTTTAGCTTCTCTTACATCAAAAGAAAACTTTGAATTATAAATGTGCTTGAGTATAATTCCTGGGGCAGGATGAAAATTTGCATAGAGCTTTTTTCCTATATAGCTGAAGCACAAGGCAAAGGTGGCCAAGTGTTGTAGCACAACTGTGCAGGTGGGAAGAAGGGGAAAATATTCAGTTCAGGATTCTCCCAAGTAAGCCCAGAAAGCCTGATCAGGTATAATGAAAGGTACAATGAAACACTGAAATTCAGGCTGCTGCACTGCTGAGCAAGTGCAGGTCTGTTTGCATGAAGCCCAACGTAGCAATCTCAGACTCTGAAATCAGACACCTAAACGTGGGTCATCTGCTGCTCTCAGATTCTGTGTATTTAGTCCAGCTGCTTGAAATTTTATTTGAATTTAAACACCCTGGAAGAGAATGCCAATCAGTTGCACACCGTAGAGTTTTCCTCCCACTGCAAATATGCCAGAAGTTTCTTGCAGGATGAACACACAAGCTCAGCTTGAGGGACAAACTGTGCCACTAGCTGAAGACATAAACAAACCAGAGCTCACAGAAAGCCAGGAAAAAGCTCTTACAATTCTCTTCCCTGAAGCACTGATCTAAACAGCTCAAGCTACTGATGTCTGAATCTTCACTGGGGTCACAGGCCGTAAAAAGAGATTTTAACTGTAGGTACCTCAGGAAAAAGCCATTCGTGCTAGAGAGAGCACAGAGTATGCAGTCATGCTGCTAGTGTTGAGAGGTTTAGCAGAGCTTAAAAGAAACACAAGACTTGTGCCTAGGTTTCCAGGCAATATTGCATTATTTATTCCCTTGAGAATTTTTGGCCAAACTGCAGCCCAGGAATCATTTTTCACTCCTCAGGTCTCCAGGTGCTAAGCAACAGAGTAGAGCCATTTGGTAGTGCTGAAGTCTCAGGCTCCTGCATAAAGCCTCTCCTCTGCATGTTTAAACTGAAGAGTTTGTTGCCTTCACAACAGGAAAGGAGCCACAGCAAAAAACAGACTTCTCCTCTCCTCTAACTATACATTAACCACCTGCTCCCCCATATTTATGTGTTTTAAGTAAAAAATAAAGCAGTAAGTATGAGTTGCTGCTGATTGAATGGCTTCCTGTTTGCACCTTGTAGTTTCCACTGAAAAGTGCCACTCGAAAACTAAAGAGAATGAAAAGAGCCTTTCAATGACTGTGTTTTTTCACATGTGACAGGATGGCTCTTCCTGAGCCTGTACTTAACCTGAAATTGTGTTTTAGAAAGATAAACCCAGCAGCTGATTAACAAATGCTGCTTTCATCCTGAATTACTTAGAAGCTCTGTGGAGGTCATATTAGCACCATATGAGTTGGTTCTAATCAGGGATATAACAGCAAATACAGATTAGTTTATAATAAATGCAAAATTAAGTTGTCATTGGGAATGCTGATTTAAGCCTCCTGGAAGACAACAGCCACAATTCCAAACTCTTTCTTTTTGGCACCTGCTGAAGAAAGGTCTTCCTCAAGGAAGAAAAGGTGTCCCTAACATAAATGATGAGAAAGGTCAGAACTTAGGGCACATCTGATAACACCTTGCTGAATTTTAAAGTTTCAAGTAAAATGACTTAGTAAGAGCTCATTTTCTATTTCTAGCTGTGGTTCCTGCCCTGTGGACTTTGCAGGTCCAGCCTGAGATCAGCCTGCTCCCACGTAATGGCCTCCCAGGCTGTCAGATTCCAGCATCACTGTTCTGCTCCTCTGAGCACTGCTTCAGGACAGGAGAGTTGACCAGGTAAGCCCAGACTAACAGAGCTACACTTGCAATTGCAAAACTGCTTTTCCAGGACAACTCCAGCAGGGATAGATTTTCACCAGGGTAAGAAAGAGCAGTTTGGTTTTCTCAAAAGGAAGGGAAGCTGCTTCCCTTCTGCACAGGAGGTGTTACAGCTGGGGGAGCATTTCCCTTGAGATGGTTTACACCAGGGAAGAGCCTACAGGACAGAAAATGCTGCAAACGACAAGTGACACCAGAAGGAACCGCAAAGCTTAAGCACTGGGAGTATATTTCAACAAGTGCAGCCCAGATTTTCTATAGACCCAATCTCTTGCTGGGGACAAACATGCCTGTCCTGTACACAGCCTGGTTTAAAAGTTAATTATCTGATAACTTTGGGCCATAGGAAACAATAGGAATGTTTTCCCATTCTGCTTTTGTGAACTTCCAGTGTGTTTAGCATAAGAGTGCTTTTGCACTTACCTGCAAACCAGCTTGTGGTTTGTATAGATCCCATTTGAATGAAGCACAGTGCTCTCTGGAAATAAACATTAATTTAAGATTACAAGAAGCTTCATATATTTCTCAACTCTATTGGAGAGTTGCTGGGAAAAATAATGTAAAAATCAGTTTAAATTACACTTCAGAGCAGAACTCTTGGGGAAAGTGGCTGATATGGCAATCAGGAATGGTATTTCTAAAAAAACAAAATACAGTTGAAAGAAAACAACCATTCATATCTTCTAAATATTACTCCAGTTGTTTTTTTTTCAAATCAGTAGTTTAGTCATTGCAAACTACTGGCTGATGCACTGGGGTCAAAACACCTTAGTCCAGCTCCAGATGAAATGGTCCCAAAACATTTCACAGTGGTTTTTGGAGACAGTCTCAGAATAGACTTACATAATCATTCCAAATGAATGCATTGGAGACTGAATTATTTCTGATCCCTAAACCCAAATACATCTTTTAAATATTGCACCATTTCCTGTGTTTTTAGGTAATAAATATTGATTTAAAACTGCCAGGCAAAATTTTAAACGTTCTGTTTCTCATAGCTGCAGGACAGCAATTAATGCAGAAAAAGAAGGTAGTTCACTTGAGAACTGCAAAGATACTTTGCCAGTAATGACAAGGAGGGCATGAAGCAGATCAGCAGATAAATCATACTCTGGAAAATTCATATCCTTTACCAATTTTAGTAATTGCTTTTTTGCTGTACCAGTATAACCTAGTGCAGAGAAAATAAATGTCATTACTTATAAAGGTAGACAGGGAATTAGGCAATGAAAATAACAGCTATAAAACAGACGAGCTGGGCATCAAATGCTCCTCTGTACAGACACATTTCTGTGTTCCCCTGGGTCCATAACTTGTCAGTGTAGCCACAATCCTTCTCTCTGCAGAGGCACTTAGCTTAGTCTTAAACTAAGTGGAAGACAAATTGAAAATCTGTTCCTCCATGGTTAAACACTTACAGCCTTCAATGGAAACATTTTTCTTAATTATCGAACTTGTAGTACTGGGCTTTGTTGTCATGATATTCACCCATTCCTAGTTAGTACAGTCCATAATTGTGTTTTTGTAGTTCACTTGAGATGAAAGAAGCTCCCATCAAGAAAATCATAAAAGCTTATAGGATCACTTCTCTCACATTAAGGACCTATCACATAAACAGGGCCTTTTGCTTTCTTTTCTGCATAAGTTAAATTCCACTTTGAGAACATTTCAGTAGCAGGCTTTTGTATTTAACTTAAGACAAAAAAATTCTGCTTTCCACTGCATCTAAATCTTGATTTATATCTCCTGTACCTCAGCTGATGCCTATAGATTGCCAGAAAACATCATCTTGTTCTCTTCTCGTGATTTTCTACTGCACACAAAGCAACTTGCCTGGCTGGTTTACTGTTTTATTCCTCTTTGTAGTTACAGCACAATTCATTTTCCAATCATATGGGAAGAGTTGCATGAAAATAGCTGAAACTTCAAAAAAGAAATTATTTCCATGTCAGTAGCTACTGCAGTGGACTTCTGTACTCAGAGGATAAATACCACTCTAGGCTCTAAGTGATCATTATCAGTCAATTTTAGAACTAGAATAAAAGTGTCCAGGAGCAAAGGCATCACTAAATACTGAAGAAATACAGGGCTGTATGTGCTGTCCATTATTTACATCATAAAAGAATGTATCAGAAGCAGCATTTAGAGAGTAATCTCTGCAAGTTTACAGCTCAGCTCAAAGATGAAATAGAGACATATTCTTCATTAGTTTCAAGATTATTAACAAATGCTTCCCTCACGCTGTATTTATGAGGAACTCAAGGAGAAAGAGCCACCGGCCTGCTGAGATGCCATAACTTATTACCCTTAAACCACTAGGATAAACACATTTTAATACTTAATGATTGAAAATATGAAATCCATATTTTACTAGGAGATTAAAAAGTGAATGTCAAAGAGAGAACAATTATAAATACACCCTGTTGCTGGGCATTCCAGGCCCCTTTTAGGGGCAGAGCACAAGCACATCCATCATTTTACCAGGCCGAAAAGTAAACTTACCTTTACCTTACCTTTTTTGTGCCTATTTAATTCAGCCTCCAAAGCCTGTGCTTTTGTTTCCGAAGCAGTAACTTGTCTCTGCAAGTCATCAGTTACTGTACGTGGGGCTTAAAGCTGTTATTTAATAATTGATACTAAAATGACTGCACAACACCTGTCTCCAAGATGCTCAGCTCTTCTGTAATCTGATGCCACGTGAAAGAGATATTTGGTTTCCAGAGCAGAAATCACAGGCCACACTGCAGATTTGTTCAGGGAATTTGTCCAACTGGGAGTGCCTTATCCCTGACCAAAGTGAACTTGCATAGGCTTTGAATTCTCAGGGCTGCCAAAGTCATCTTCTGTTCAGAGGGAAAAGCCCAGAGGCAAAACACACACATGAATATTTTTATATTAATTAAAGTTGGAGTAAAAAACCACATGAACAGGCAAAGAATGAGGGAAGAAAAAACGCTGTTTATAACATGAGATAGAGGGGTTGATATTTCACTGACAGAAAACAACAAGCTAGTGACTCATTCCAGACACTTTCTGCCTCCAGTTCTGTTGTGCAACTCATCCCCTCTGTAACAGATGGTTTATTTTTCTGCTCCTCACGCTTCTGGAAATCACACCTTTCCTGAAATGGTGCTATAGGAATACCAGACACTAATACAAATATCTTTTGGAGAATATACTGAAAGGTTGAAAACCAGACTATAGAAACATAAGAAATTTATTTCTTACTTACATGTTCTACTTTTATTCCTCTCTCTCCTTGTGGTTCTAAAGCTCCTTTTATTCCTGAAGGCCTCACTTTTCCAGAGAAACTCTATAGTCCTCTCGATTCTTCTCCTAGAATTTAACTTAAAATAAAAAATGTTCAAATGTTTCCTGAATTTTTCTCCCACTATGTTTTCTTAGTGCTTTAAGAAAGCACCATGCACTGACTTCTTCCCACTTCCCCTTCCACCTGCCCACCCCCAGAAAAATAAAAGCATCTCAGGAAAATTGAATTATTCCCTCGGAAAGCTTCATCTGCTAGGAAATGCATTACTTTGATGAAAAAGCTTTTACTACACCTACTTATGGCACTGAAAATCCATGAAATAAATGCCCTCATGTTGTTCCAGAGGTACACATTCTCTTAAACCAGAAAGCCAGTCTTGGTCAGCTGTAATCCAATCACACATCACAGCATATGATCTAGAAAATGAGCTAAATCACAACATTATTAAGGATTCCTCTCTGGAGTAGCATGTTGAAAGATATTGCTGGCTTTATTTCAGCCATGGAATTACAGAGGGCACACAGAGGAACATGGGGAGCAGAAGATGTCTCTACAGAACATAAGGTTATGCCACTGAAATTTTATGTCATAGTTCATATAAAGTGATAACGTTGAGACTTTCCTTTGTGGATGGAAAGCAAGCACTTAATTCCAAGGTGGGTGGTTTACACATGATAACACAGGCATGACATGGTAAGAAAATATACAGTTTCATATGTACTTATCAAGAGTTTGGGCAGAAATTGATTTGGCCACTTGAGAGAGAAAGTGTGGCTTGGTTCTGCCACATGACAGAAAGCATTGGTGGATCCGTTTGCTGCTTGCAGCAGGGCATGAGAAAAGTTACCTGACAAATCACACCTTGGGGGAACTCTGCTGCTGGGGCACAGAGAGTATGAAGCAATCAAGTTATGACCATCAGATTAGGAGGCAACTCTGGCAAGTGTGATTTCTGGTTTTGAGAGCTGGCCCCTGGCAAGAAAGAGCAGTAATAATTTAGTAGGATATAATAGGAAGTGATTCAGAGTACAAATGGTACGATCAGATTAAAATCTCATTACATCTCTATTTTATGGGCTGCTGTGAAAATGTACAATATTATTTTTTTATTTATTAAAAGCCAAGTATCTAGAGTAACATTATAAATGCAGAAAGCATGTTCAGCTTCCTGAAATGTGCAGAGCCTACAAATGGCTAGTGGGGCAGAAGAAAAGGAGAGAAGTAAAAAGACAAAATGAAAGATCGAAGGAGGCATGAAACAAGAGTAAAGGGATGATAAGGAGTGTCAAAATTAAAGTACTGCTAAATTGTCATAGCTCTGTACCTGTTCACCCTTTGCACCTTTGGGACCATCTCTAGCTGGTAAGACACCGGCTGCAGGAGCACTGCACTGAACTTCTGGGCAGGAATAAATTTTCTTTTCAGGTTTTTCTGTGCTAACTGAACTTCTTACTGTTAGCAGTGAAAGCCAAGGCACTGAAAGGATGAAAGAGAACCATTGCAAAGTCCACAGATCGGTGACAAATCAGAGTCATTTAATGCATTTCTCAATTTGCATAATTTTGGGAAATACACTCCTGTCTTCAGGCAAAAGGGATAGTGTCTGAAACATGCCATATGGTCCCTGATTGTATCTGTACATATTGAAAAGTAACAACCAACCTTATAACAGTCTGAAAGTCTCGAGCTCTAATGAAAACACCTAATACCACAACAGTCATTAATCTCATCGTGCTACAAATTAACTTCGGTGTTTTGTTCATTATATGTCTAAATTTACAGCATTTATCTTCATGCCAAATGAATCATACAATATTCCAGTTGAGGATGAATCCTCAACAGCTCATTGTGTTTCTGCTAGGACTCTTCACACCTATCAGGCAGTGCCTAAGCTCAAAGTGATTAAGTGCTTCTCTTATTGGAATCTCCACTAATTGCATACATCCACACCTGAAAGGACAAAAAGCTGAAGTATGTTTGAGCAGCAATGATCCGAATGCCTCCCCTATTTCTCCTTTCAGACCTTGTATATTGAAAAGATACATTTCTCCTCAGTATTACATCTCAGAGCTGAACTCCTTTTGGATTCCAAAAGATCTGCAATCCTTTGCTGCCCTCTCTGAGCAGAACAGCAGTAACAGATAGCAACATCATAAGGTAAAGCTCTGACAAGCTGCACCACAGTGATTGCCCTTGTTTTCAATATGAGTGTCAAACGTGAGGCAATCATACCCCATGTATTCTCTTTAACTGAAAAAATCCCCAAAATTAACTACCACAAATGTGAGCTGACAAACTTTTATTGTACATAAGCCACATACTAAAGTCAAGTGGCCTTAATTTCTCTTAATTTGTCCCAATTCTACCAGTCAAAAAAAAAAGGAAGCCTCGGGAAACACCATTTGGTTGACAGATTTGGGTAACAAGAGAAAAATCAAATCCAGCATGAATTCTGCTACTCACATAAATTATTTCTCTTTATTTTAAGCTTCAGAAAGGATTTCCCACAGAAAGCAGCTTCCTGTCAGGTTTCATCTGATAAAGCACCATATAGAGTATAATCATTAGAATATTACTGTAAGAACATTATAATTAGGATAAAAAGCAGAGGTTAAGAAGCACCATTTTTCTATATTCTTCTTTGTGCTTCCTCCATTAGGCTACTATCAAAGTCTAGAGCAATGGCACATACTAAAATAAAATAAAGAAGGTATTTAGCTAAGTAGTATAACAAACTTGAATCCTGGTTTATATTTCTTATCCAATTTCATGGACTCCAGACAGCTTTTAACACCATGTAAGGATTTCCTTCTGCTGATTTTCTATACTAGGTTAATTATACAATACTGGAGAAGTTGACATTGCTGGTGTCTCCCTTGAAGGTAACAAGACAAAGCTCAAAATTAAAGAAAACTTGAAAACAAAATATAAGCCTTCAGGTAAGTCCACTCCCTGCAGGGATTCAACCTCATACAAAAATCTCTGGTGGTTTCACCAGCCAGGAGCTAAAATCTGTTTACATCCATAGTTTTCCAGGGTGCTCCAATCCTTTATTCTAGAAGAGCTCAAGTGCCTCCTGTTTATACTTTGGCAAAATGGTGGCAGGTTTTCCTAGCAATCAAATCACTTTCCAAGGCAACAGATTAAAATTAGCACCAACAACGGCTGAGATTAAAAAAAAAAAGCAAATGCACCAAATTTCTCACAAAAATTGAAAAAATCTTAGGGAGCTGAAAAAGAAAAAAACAGGTTTTGCAATCCATACTTATATTTATAGAAGGATAGAGAATTCCACGTGGAGACTAACATCGTGTGGATTTAAGGACAGTCTTCAGGTCCCAAGGCTTACACAGTTTGAGATTCCTCAGCAGAGATCAGAATTAGGCTTTGAAAGATGCCCTGAAACTTATATTTAGAAGGTAGCTAGTTTGGAAGGTCCTTTTTGAAGACAGACATCTCAGGTAATTAATTTTTCCTCTTTAAAATATGCTTTAAGGCATGATTGACCCAATGCAGGTAACAGCAGAAAGGGGAACCTGATGAGGCAGCAGGAGGTCCTTTTTCCAGACCTAGTCCTGGAGGTGACAGCTCTTGGTCATCAGCCCAAAAGCCCAAAACCTGACAGTTTTAAACATCCCTGTTGAATCCAAGTCCTAGGAAACCTGTATTTACACACAGACTACTCAGGGGCAGAATGCCCTTAGACTGTGAGGTTCTACCCTCCTGACAGTCCTCCTTGTCAGCCTGCTGGGGGACAGCCTACAAAAATCCCTCCTAACCATCACGGCTGCATCAACCTGCAAAGGCTGCAAGCTGTCAGCACAGTTAAATACTCATCCCAGCAAAGGAAATCTTCACTTCCCAACACTTTTACCACACCAGCACACAGTGAAGCTTTGCTGCACCACCAGCTTGCCTGGCAGTCAGCACAACAGAGTCCTGGAGAGAAGAAGTGAAACAGAAACCAGACGAATTTTTAGCATGAGGACAAGCCTGCCAAAAGAAAAAGGTATATCCTCTACATTTCTACTCAAATCTGTTGTTTTGTGCTTTGTTTTGGCAAGAGGTTGCTCGCTGGCTTATCTCTGTCTTGCACAATCCTGATGATTGTCTACCTCAGTCTTCCCACCCCTATTTACAGGGGCTGCATATGACATTCTGAGGGTGAGCCCTTTGCCCGGCCTTGGGCAGACGTTGGCTGTGGTACAGTACAAATGAGCAGCTCAGCAATCAGCACAACTGCAGGCACTGAGTTCTGACTGTAAGGTTTTTCCCCTTTTCTCAGTAACCTAGGAGAGGGAAGGCTGTTTGAGGCCTGCTTTACTGCAGTGACTGCCTCTCCTGCAACAGAGCTGGCACTGTCCAGCCAGCCATTGAGTGGACATGGAACGTACAGTAGCAAGAACAGTGTGTGCTAGGTAGCTCTGCAAAAATCAGTAGCATAAAATTTAATGCTGAGGAACAGACTTTCCAACAATTTTGCTTGCAGAAAATTTCCTTAAGGTCTGCTGGATGTTTCCAGCTGCAAAAATTAAAGCTCTTGATCCCTGCAGCAGTGTCAGGAGGAGTTTTGTTCCCAGGAGGCCATTTCTGGGATTATTGTTCTCTGTTCTGGGGGCATCAGAGAGAGAAATTATAGGCTGTCAGGTTGCCTTAAATCTTTCCTATTCAAGAGATAGGATAAACTTAATGTCTGTAAAAATATAATGAACACATCAGTTCAGAGCAGTGCTACTTGTCAGACATGATTTGACAAAAACATTGTAGAGCTGACATCATTAAAAAGAGATTTGGAATTAGAGATCTGTTAGTTTTTTTTTTTTTTTTTTTTAAATAAGAAGCTTTAGTTTCCACACTGACCTTTGCTGTTTTGGCCAAGAAGCAGATGTGGAATCTATACGCTGTCAACACACTCCATTCAGGGCTCAACTTGTAACCTTGTAACCCACAAAAACGTCTGGTTTGTTGTACTGCTGTTGAACTTCCCTGGAGGCTGCATGCCCGCAAAAGCTGAAGCATGAGGCAGACAGGATTGTCAGCAATTTCCCCACCCTTAGGCTCTCACCAGGTCAAGACACCATCTTGCTGAAACATGGTTCTTCCACACAGCAGAAATTTCACTCAACTCTGTCAAACCCAGCGTGTTTATATGAAGAACAAAATTTATAGGACTATTGTAAATGTCTGCATCAAGCAAAAAATAAAAATAATAAGGGCAGGTGGCTTAGTATTCACAAATTATTAAATTTTTTTCTTGACTGGGTTTGTAATTTCTTCTTCTATCTGCTTATCTCTGTATCTTCCTCCAGAATTACTTGGTTGTGGTTCCCAGTTTGTGTACAGAGCTCCTCACCATTTAGATCTTTGAATGTTTCTTCTTTCTGCATATCATTCTTTTGGGGGACTGGTCTCATGTCTGTATATTCCTGAATATATAGTGAAACTCTGCAGATTTCCTTGGAGAAGGAAGCAGCTCAGCACAGGAGAACACTTGGCTTTTGAAGTTTCAAACCTGCCTTTAGAGCCATCACTTTTGAGTATGCCTCGCCAGCAGCAATATCATATGGGAATAACAGAAGTGGGAACTATACCCAATTATTTTCATCACAACATAGCAGGGTGACAGCTCCTAGACACTTGCAAAGGAATGTATGGTTAAAGCTCTGGGTAGAAATGCACAGCTACCTCACTGATTCGCTTTGATGTCGGACCATCAGAGTGCTTTTATTCTAAAACCAGGAGTTCACATAGCGTTTCAAACTTTTCATTGAGACAATTAGAGACAGGATTAAAGACTTTTGAAGAACAAAACTCTAGGAATAACCTTGCTTCAAAAAAAAATTCAGACCAGGCCTTATGGAGCACGATTTTTAATAAGTGCTCATACAGTAAGCGTAATTAGAGCTCTTAGAAATATGTAAAATGGAAGCTGTCCTGTGCAGGACCATTTTCTTGTGAATTAGTAGTGATTGCCTCTGTATCCTACCATGCATGCATGCTTCTACACAATCAGAAGGACGAAGCAGAGCTGAAGTTCTTTATCTGTTTCTTTTGACTTGTCAGCCTGCCAAAGGGACTGTGCACATGAACAGTTGCTTTCTGGTTTGTTTTCTATCCTGAAATAGTCAACCCTCATTAATGATAAAATCTTTGAGTGTCCTGTGACTGCTTGGTATATTAAGAGCAAGGTAAAAGTATCAACTGCTTGTAGGGAATTTCTACAGCAGGACACACTAGGAACAATCCCACAGGAATAACACAGCTTGCAAGGCTGAGCATGATCTTGACAGAAGCTGTTAAGAAAGCGAGATAGTTCTGAAGGAGACCAGACCAAAAAAACCCAAACCTGTTTAATTCAGAGGAAGTTATGTTTGAGGTTCAAAGCTGACATCTCATGCAGAATCCCTCACTTGGGATACTGACTATTAAGAACACCTGTATTGAGCTTCTCCTCTTCTGAAAATCTGCTGAGTTTTCTGTCATCTGAGGTAAAAGATGTGAGCTTTAAAAGCATGAGATTCTGAATGCAGATAAATAACATGAAGATGCTGTTCTTACCATCCCTAGTCAGCTCTTCCACTTCAATTATATTGTAAAAGTTTGACTATAAAGTCAAAAAACTTCTCTCTTCAGCTTCATGGAGCTTTAAGGGATCTTACCTTACACATTTGGAATGCATCTGCATATGGAACACCCATCAGTCCATGAGTTTTTATCCAGCACGAGGCCACTTTGCACCTGGCCTTCTGTTTGACTCCTGCAAAGAAGCATTGCTTAGTGCAACTGGAAAACTAAGCACAGTGTAAATCTTTGCATATTTATACATTTGTACTTGAGAACACCGATGGTTTTATCCCAGTATTAAAAAAATTAGGGAGCTAGAGACACAGAATATTGCAGGTTTCATCTGCTCCAGTACACCTACATACAAAGACAAATTACAGGGCTTCACGATTGAGCCTGATTTTACACCTTGATATTTACTCAACTGAATTAAACAAAAATATTTTGATGCTGACACACCTGTATGATGCTGAACTGTTCAGCACTATATTGCTCTGAGCAAGAAGTGGTTAAATCTTGCCATCATACAGTAACAAAACAAAAATAAATGCCATACATACAAAGCTCAGAACACATTATCTAACTATTGGGAAATTTCTGTCCTTCATTTGACTTGGAGGAACAGGAATATTCCCACCCTGTTCCTTTGCTTTTCCTTCATCTATTGTAAATGAAATGTAAGGGGAAGGATGTTCTTTTCTGTTGAGGCTTCTTCAAACACAGGCCATGAAGAGACAATCTTGCTGCTTTAGGGCCCATAAAACACCATGGCAGATTTCCAGCCCTTCACTCTGGCTGCAACAGAAGATGCAGAATGGCAGCTTTTGCCAAAGCTGGATGAGTTGTTCACATTTGACAACTGATCCGTCAAATAAAGATTTCTCAAGGGTTTTCATCATTTTGCAGCAAAAATTTATGAAGCAGAAGCCTACACTAGCATGCAAGAGCTGATATTCACATACAGTTGAAGTATCAGAAGCTGTAAACACATTTTGCTTCTCAATTTAAGTGCACATTGAGAAAGGTTTTGTAAAGACTGAGCAGATAAGAATCCAGATAAGAATCCCATATAGATTTAGCAATACAGGGTAGAGAGTTGGCTCCCACTCAAGATCCTTTAATATGCACAGCAAAACTTGTGAAGCATGGTGTAGATACTGAGAGTACCTTCCGAGGTTATGGGATCAAGGAAGTCCCTACAGTTCTTCATGATTTTTATTCTCTTTCAGCAGGATTTTTCCTTTTTGCTTCTTAAAGCTAGTGATTCTAGAAAAGATTCAAAGTCATTAGTAGTCTTCAGGACCTGCATTTCAACAGCTGATCCAAAAGTACCCTGTAGGGAAAACAACAGATGCTAACTAGGCAAGTGAAAGCACAGTCACCAATTAATAAAGTGGCCTGTAAGGGACCTCTGGTGGACAAGAACAGTGTTAAATTTCTTAGTATTTCTCAAGAGAGGAGTTTATCCATTTATCTAGCTTACAGCCATTCAGTTGAATGCTATCTCATATTATAGAATAATCAAAACCATTTTCCACTTGAACAAAAAGAATTTGATACAAAAAGAAATGGAAATTAATACAGTTGAATCACAAACTCTAAAAACATCAGTAACAATGGGGACTCTTCATCGCTGTATATACCATTAACATTATACCACTAACTAAGTGAAGCTAAGGCAATCTTTCAGGTGATATAAAACTCACAAGCAGTTTCCAAGGGAAAAGAGTGATTCTTTGAGGACATACCAGTCATTCCATAAAAACATTTCCCAGGCTGGGTGAGGTGGTGGTACCTGTTACTTCTAGCACATGCAGTGGTTGATCACAGCCACTGCACTCAATCATAAGAGCTTATATAGCTACTTATTACAGTGCAGAATATCCCCAAGGACCTTATCCTATTCCAAACTAAATATTTTTTAAAAGTATTACAAGCTTGGGAATTCATTTAGATCTTATGGCTTGAAGAGGCTCCCATCTCTGGGCTTTGTGATCTCTGTTTTCAGAGTGTATGTATAGTCTGACAGACCACAGAGTTTGTGCAGATCCCTCTAGGATCACAAATTCCCCTTTGGTAACTGGACTTGTCTTCCCTTGCTACCCTTTCCCAATCTCCACACTGGAGCTAAAACTCCAATAGCTTCTCATGTGGGTATAACAATAGGCATGGGAGATGGTTTGCTGTACAGAAATAACACACTGAAATTGTTCCCTAGGAAAGCCAGCATGTCTTGGCAACAGTTGTCCAGGCAACTAAGTCTCCTGACAGAGGGTGATGGCACTGATCTGTGGAAACTGATCCGTGACTCATTTTTTCTCAGAGACCTGAGTGGACAGGGAATGGAACAGGAAAACCCCCACATCTGGCTTCCCCCTATCCCTTGCATTGACAGGCAACTCTCGCCAGTCAAAGATGTTATTTGAATGGTTATGGAATTCTGCCTCTTGAACGCAGATACAGGACATACTAATTACAATTAATGGACAGCATCATTTCAAACATCACTGTTTTTCTTTTTTTTATTTTTTATCTAGTCATGTTAGCAACTGTCTTGACTCTCTATGAGGAAGGAAAACTGCACTGTAAAAATCACTGCAGAATACGTCAGCACAGCCATAACAGCACTAAACAGAGCACAGGTAAAAATGACAAAGGACATTTTTGTCTAAGTAGCTTTTCAGAAGACTGTGAAAGCTTTGGTGGTCTGTATAGATTTTGATTTCATATCTTATGTGGAGTGTGGCACAGGTGCCCATCAGGGCTAGCAGAAAGACTTGTGCTGCACTTGTAACTGCACAGTCCAGACCCGAGCCTAAATGAAGCCCAAGGCTCATAACCAGGAGCTCAAATGGTGATCCTTGGCCTCAGACAGCGTGCCCGTGTTCAGCAATCCCTGACTGCCTGTTATGATTTGATTCCTCTAGCTCTGTCTGCTAAAGTGGCATAACTGCAAGTTGCTCTGACCTGGGGACAAAGCACATGCTCTGTTCATTGCTGCACCACCTGCTCTAAGGCATTTACTTGCCTGGCACTTGTGGACTCAAATGGACAGTGCAGAAATGGCTCTGTCCCAGCACCATGTGCACACACGCATTGGGAACACACAAAGAGAACACACAGATTGTCCCTTCCCAGCCACAGCACGCTGTTCCCTCTTCCCTTACACCCCCAGCTCTGAGAGGCCTGAGCACAGGTTGCTCCAAACACCTCCTGGAAATGTCTGAAGTCTCCAAGAGGGTAGCCTCACTTGGGCACAGCCAGGTGCTCTCCTGCAGGGACAGCAAATCTCCCTCACAGGGAGAGCAAGCAGCCCTTTGGCCACAGAGTTTCTGCTTGCCAGGAAATCCTGTTGCCCAGGAAAAGCAGTGACACAGAAAAAAGCCATTTCATTTCATGGGCTTGTCATGCTTGAGCTGTCCCTTTCAAAGCACACGTGTGACTGGAGCCTCGGGGTGACTGAATGACCAGGAAGGGGTTGAGTGGTGAGCAGAAACTTTTGAAATGGATCAGTGGAAAGAAATGTGAAGTACCTGAGTCCATGCCAGCTCTGAAGGGCCAGCGTGAGGCTGAACGGGGCTATACCAGGACAGCGGAGTCCAGAAGCAGCAACACTTCCAGCAGGTGCTCAGAAACTGATCTGAAAGAAACATTTCTGTTTCAGAAAACATGACTTGGCAACAAAATTATTTCCTCTTGAAATATTCCTCAAGGTTTATTCTACTGCTTTAATCTGAATTATGTTAATGATGCATACGATGATTCTATTTAGCCATGAATATTTGGACACATACATTTTCATATAGGAGGAATGCAAAGGAGTTTATTAAATGATAGCACAACCATTGCATGAATTCAGTATTTGCACAAGAAGCAGAGAAATGTTTTTTATCAGTTTACGCTTCTCTTTCCACTATCTGCACAGTAAACTTAAACACAATAAATGTTTCAGGATGCTATTAGGCAGGTGGACTTCCAGAGATTTTCAAGGAGATGGAAGAAAGCACCTCAAGCAGTAAATCATACATCTTGAAAATTGCATAGTAAACACCTGGAGACATATGAAATCCCACTTCTAACCTAAACGAGTAAACAACTTGAAAAAATGGGCTCAGACATAAAAATTGTGAGCTGACTACAAATTATCTGCAAATACATTAAAGGCCTATATTTGTTCAAATACATAATTCATAAGAAATAATTTGAGTTTTAGTTGTATGCAATTTATGTTGCATAAACTTAAGCAAATACTTGTAACCAAAACTGATTTAAAGAATTAATGAGCAATCTCTAAATAAAATTCTATTACTAAATAAAATCTTCTCTGATTTGCAAAGCAATATGCTTCCTTTAGCACATACATTAATAAGTATATCCGTTAAAAGCTGAGGCCTGGAAGGCTGTGATAGAGATAGAGAACTTAGATCTGGTTGAGCTCTCACTAAGCAAGACTGGTGTGAGGTAAACAAGAGGAGAAACCACTGCTTTTGAGATGTTCTTGAGGTTTTAGGATTTAGGATTCAACAGCAGCAAAGCCAACTGAATTCTTGTGCTAAACAGCTACATTTCTTCTCTAGGATCAACATTTCTGAATTTTCAGTAAGCAAATAAAGAGAAAGGGGAATGTAACTTTTCACCTCTAGCAAAACCCTTCCACTGTCCATTGCTGCACTCCTTTGGGCACCGAATTTGTCAGTGAACATTTCAGGCTAAGAGGCACTGCAGTATAGTGTGGCACAGTTTGAATTGCTGTACCAGTGCTTGCTACAGAACAGCATGAGGGGTGGCTTGATTTACATTATCTGCATTAACACTCATCCTCTGTACTAACTCTGAACTAAACAAGTGCAATATGCTGAAGCAAGATTGATATTATTATTGTGTAAATTCTCAGATTATATAGAAGCCTTAATAAACCAGATGCTTTTACACAGTTTGAGATAACAGGGAATACCTACAAACTAACACCTCCTCTAATTATTACCCTCAAGTTATTACCCAAATAGATGAAAGAACTGGCCTGGCTTCCACAAATAGCTGTCTCTTAAATCTGAATTTAATAAAAGTACTCAGGGTGCTTGACCAACAGTTGAGACACTGCAAAGTTTTCCTCTGACAGGGATAATGCTGAACTAGGAAAAAAAAATGAACAGCCAATATTTACAAACAAATTAAATACAATTACAATTACTCAAGCAAAGTAGCTCCTATTCTGTCTTCACTTACTTTATCTCAAAACAACTTTTAAAGTTCTGAATAGTTTTAGAGTAGTTTCCCAGCTTAGTCATGGGCCAGAAACTGTTGTGCAGACTGACCTCCCTTACAGAAATGCTCCACATCTTTGTTGCTTCTCTGCAATGCATCCATAGGCTGTCACACAGTGGGTGGAATGTCCAACAAGCTCTTTCTCTCCAGTGCCTCCTCTGGATCTGACTCTCTTGAATACGAGGACAACAGAGATGAAATTTTACCTTTTGTAATTGTCATGTGCAATTTCCTCACATTATGGACTAAACCAAAATGGACTCTTAAAAATCTGTTTGATTTTAACCCCCTCCCCTCTGGTTTGGCTAACTTATGGAACCAACCAAACAGCTAGTTGGTAATACTATCATTAACCTTGATAGCATGGCTTCTCATTAGAAATCAAAGCTGTTGCATTTCTACAAAATATGTCTCAGTGTCTGAAAAATATTAAGGAATGAGTCCTAAACACTCTTAAGAGGTAACTGCCAAAAATATGAAAGTCATGAAGATTTGTCAGATCCAGGATTTTGAAACACTACATCCTTCCAAAGACAGTGAGCCAAAGATACCTTGATGTGGTGACAGAAATGCAAAAATGGGTTTGTTAATGTGTTCTGACAGCACTCCTGGAATCTCCAATACCTCTCAGTCACATCCTGTCTGACAGGAGCTTTGCAGCTCCAATGCACTAAGAATGACTGTGACTCTGCAAGTCACTTCTCTTGGACAGTCTGAATAGTCTTTAAATGGCCACTGGTTTAAATACAATCTACAACACCAGCTGAAGTGTATGACAGAACAGGATCTTCTGGCACAGACTCTTCTGTTAGGAATTGCTCCAGTAGCTGGGCAATAACTAAGTTGCTGGAGAGCCTTTCTGCTACAGCTCAAACACAGTTCTCTTCGTTTTGTAAAGTTTGGTGCCCCCAAGTTTTCAATGACCTCAATGAGGGCTGTGACTTTTCAGAATTTTTAAAAGCCTACCACGTTTTTTTTTAATGAAGCCTAATTTCAGTATGTGAGTTTAAATAGACAAAATTCTGAAAAATATTAAATAGATCCCCAACAGCATTCATACATACAAGAGAAGACCTAAAAAATAATCATCATTTTCACACAACCTTTTCTAAGCTTATTTTAGATAACCATAGGCTACACCACAGCTCTTCAGACACACGGGAGTTGCCTAGCAAATGACAGCTAACTAAGGTCATGGGAAGATTTACTGTCATTAATATCACCTCACAGTAAGAAGGAATGTTCACTTCCTGTTAGTGAGTCACCAGACACAGTTCTGTTTGTCTAAAAGTGATAAGAGCAGCATATAAGAAAGTTAATTTTCACTGATGACAAAGTGAATGGAGACTCGTGTAGCTGACAAACTTCAATGTGAAATCCAAGCAGGAATGGTAAAGTAGTGAATTTGTTACTGAGATGCAGTACAGGCATAATGGAGACATCATTTATGCAACATAATAAATACCTTTACATATGATATACTGGCAATATATGAAGCAACGTGCACATTTATACCAAGTGACAGCCCAGGGACAGGTAGATTAGAGTCTGAAATCACCAGCAGGATCCATCTTTTCACTTACACCTTTGTCCACTGCTCTCTCTTTACCACTCTGTTTCTCTTGATCTCAGTTTGAATATTAGGATTTTATGACCTACCTACATGCTTAAGCATTTCTCTTGCCTGTATATCATCCATTTCAGGTGATGGTTATGCTGAGCTGTCCTTGGAGAAGCAAGCAGCCCAGCATCTTGGCAACAAAGTGCTTTTGATGTCTTAAGTCACCTTCAAAAATATCAGGTTTTAATAATTTTCCACTAGCACTCCTGCCTTTTGGGAACAGGAGGATGAAGAGGACCCAGAAACACAATACATCTAAATTACTTTCAGCACAGCAGTGTGGCAGCTTTTGGGAGCCTACTGAGCAAGGCCACCTTATTTCCCTAAGTGACCCACATGTGAGAACAATGCAAACAAATGTATGGCTAATTTGCCAATTTGCTTTGATGTCAGTGCAGCTGAGCACTGCTATTCCAAATGAAGAGTTTATAAATGGGTTTCCAGCTCTGTAGCTCTCTGAAAGATCTAGGGGGTGCAGGATCACATGGGTCCTGGAACCAGACACCCTGTGAGATGGCCTTTGCATCAATATTCATATTACTAAGATCCTGAAGGATTATTTCTGTCAGACCTCTGAGAAAGCTGCAGTAACTCTGGGAAATGTTATTTTTTCCTATGAGGAGTAGTGCATTTCTCGTACACAATAATTTGCTGGTTTTATGCCATCAGTAATCACCACCATGCATGCAACAGCTTGGCTGCATCCCTCAGCTAAGGGCAAAACAAATCCAAGTTCAGTCTGATTCAGCTTTCAAAAGGCAGCTGCATGAGGGAAGCATCTAACAGAGGTTGCCCTACCTGTACTTCATCAGTTCCTCCAGTCTAAACAAGGACCTCACCTCTACCTGGAAAGAGGAATTGGGCCTTTCTTCCCTTTATAGCAGCTTTGTTTACTTTACCTTGTTTGCCTACACTTTTTATGGGCCTTTTGCTTCCTTTAAGAAAGGGCTGACCCCTGCCACCCAACTCTTCTAATGCCTATGACAGCTGTCCCTTGTGGTCCACACAGTCCACATTTTCTAAGAAGAGCCTCAACACTTCATGACCCAATGAGTTGAATCAGAAAAGCTGAAGAGAAACAGTGCAAATGAAGCAAATAATTAATCTCACAACTTTGCAAACACTTGTAGCTTCCTCTTAAAACTACTAGGTGCAGATTATAACTAACAAAAGGAAACCCTGGTCTTTTACTGCAAATGCAAAGTATAGTATTTGATACCTATGGATCTTAACTGGAATTCCAGAACTGAAAATATTCAAGAAGTTCAGACATTTGCATTTAGATCCTGCTTGAATAAATTCCTATGATTGCTGAGTGGCCCTTTAAGTCTTCCTTTTGGCCTTAGTAAAATTATTTAAGTGCAAATGAGGCATTGGTTTCTGTGCAGTTTTCCCACGCAGATTTTGGAAAGTTACCTGATGGAAAGAGGTAAAATAGTGAAAAGACTTCAGTGCTATGCAGTTGATTTCCTCTTTCATCACAGGATAATGTACGCAGAAGTCAATTTTCCACATGCACCAAACAACTGACCAAGCACTGACCTAGATATACCAGAAATAAATTGTCATTTCAGAAGAAAATTCAGTCACTTTTCTGAAATAAAATTAACCCCTAATACTGCATTTATTAAGGGGGCTTCTGTGGTAAACAGCAGCTGCTCTATGTCACTATTTGGAATCACAGATTTTATTACCTTATTTCAGAATGTACTGAGTTTATTGGAAAATCTGAAGTGATGATATTCTATTTATAGCTATGCCATGATGATGAAGTGGCATTACTGTAAGGTATAATTATGGTGAGTTAGTACTGGTCTTATTAGAAGCAAGTCTTGACTTTAGTCCCTATTACTAGCTAAGCTTGGAGGCTCCTCTGACTGGAAAATTGCTGTTTTATCTTGGTCTGCCTATCTTTATTATCCTTCTCACTATTTCTGCTGTTCTCAAGAATTCTGCAAAGTGCAAACATTTATTTCCTTTTTCCTTACATTTGCACAGAATGGCATTAGATGTTTTTGCCAGTGGCATTTCTAATGAGAAAAATAGGAAAGCAAGGCAAAAAAAAATTACTGAAATACCTGTCTGAGAGGACAATGGGATTAAGAACTGGGTGCAAGTATGGAATATTTGAGAGGCATTTCTTCCATCCTCCCCATGCTGCGTACAAGGAAATCACAAGTACTAATGCAAAGCCATACTGAGGTATGTGAAGCCATAAGTGAGGTAGAATATACAATTATAAAAGACTTTTGGGAAGGGCTAATGCAGTGACTGATTTGGGAGGCAGAAGGGCAAATTTGACTCCTCTTCTGCCACTGAAGATGCAGTGGTGCTGCATGAGACCACTTGTTTGTGAGCAGATATTGTGGCTCCCTCATCTTTCCCATGGCCCTCTTCAGCTGCCTGCCAGCATGGATGAACAGATGTGCCACCATCAGTGCCAAAAAGCTGAGGCAGGGGTGGCAAGTCTTGCTAGCTTGAATCAGAAAGGTTTAAATTCTGCTGCCTAATTAGCTTCAGTGGAGCTGTAAAGCACATTGCCTCGAGGTCTGCTTTGAAGGCACTATTCTAGCCTTCCTTCAGGCAGAGAGATGGATTATGTGACTTTTCATAACCCTCAGTAACCCTCTCTTCTACACTTTTTTTCTCACTGGTTTAATGCCTTAATAGTATTTTCTTGCAAGCAGCTTCATTTCGTGGGTTCTCAATCTCTTATGACACATACATTTGCATTAGAGTTCTATTTTTTCCTCAGCTTGGTAGTGGGGAAATTTTCAGACCTTCTCTGAAGTTAAATTTCTTTCTTCTAGCCCTCCAGAAACGTCAGATTTCTGCAGAATTTAATAGGAGTCAGAATGATGTTTTTTATGGGTCCAGAAAGATGTAATAGACTGAGTGGCCTCTTTTAGTTTTAACATGCGCATTTTTAATTACCTTAATCATGAGCAGAAGTCCTTTAACTGTAGGTCATTTTTAGCATGCTTGGTAAGGATGTTGCCTGAGCACTCCCACATAGCTAATGAACTGTTTTAGTTACAATTTAGACTGAAAAAACATTCTTAAGTCTATAGAATTTCCCTGGTTTTGGCCTTTCATTTCCTTTTGGCTTGTATTCTAGAAAAAAAAAAATTGAAATGCTTATAGATTCTTCCCATCTTAGTGTAGAATATTGAACTGGGCTATGTATCTTGCCTTAGAAATGTGTTTGCCTTAGAAAAAGGTATGAAGGATTCATGAAAAACCTTCTGAAACAACAACACTAGTAACAGATTTAATCCACCACCAGACCAGAGTACATTTAAACATGGTAATCTAGAACTGAAAGAACCACAGAAGAATAATTACCTGTAGAATATTCCACCCTCATTTCACATGCTGCTCTCATGTTCATCTAGTCTTTTACCAGAGAATCCCATGAAAGCAGAAGATTTTATAAAACTTCATATCAGCAATGGTCACAAATATTCTTTCCATGCTTGGCAGGTTGAGGACTGTATTAAACATAATTTTAATGAAGAATAGTTAACATAGTTACCAGTGAGACGTTTTGTAGGAAAGCCACTTTACTGTACCTGGATCCATTTTGACTCCCATTTCCTTTCTATTTCTATTGTTTTTGCCTGGAGTTGCATTCTGAGCAGGGCCACAGCCTGGAACATGATTGCAGAGCTGGACATGTCACTTGTTCCTGGGACTGAAGTCCTCAACACTGGCTCAGTCTGGCCTGCAAGGGTTAATGACCAAATTATTGTAAGAGCTGATGGCTCTCTTTAGCTGCCCATGCTCCATAAGGTAACTATATTACATCAAAGTGGGTTGATTACCTCTTTTTATTCTGAATTTCTGCTTTTTGATACATAAAATGAGTGCTCCTGAGCAGCTCTTAAACAGGACGTTTAAAAAGGGGCCTTTAAAACAGACATTGACTGTAAAAATTTACTAAAATGCAGGAACCCAAAGTAGTAAGCTAAGGCTCTATACCAGAGCCCTGGTATGAAAGTAGCTCCCAGATTCTTTGCCCCTTGCTCAGAGCTCAGGGTCTGTCATGTCCCCTGAAAATAGAACAACTTCAGAGATACGGGGCAGATGTCCAACATGCTTGGAAGCCTTTATTCATTGAGTGATGAGCTTTCGAGAGCTTTAACTGATAATTTTGGGCATATTTCTGCTAAACCATTGAAGTTCCTGTGAAAGCAAAATTCAGCCCTCACAATCCTATCTCAACAGCCCTTTTGGCTGTTTTACCCATTAGCTACAGGTAATGCCCAATTGCATCTGAGCTCACAGTTGCTCTGGATTCACTGAGTTTGTTCAAACAGAACTGCACTAAAATCCAATTTCTAAGCTTATGATTTTGTAATTAGCAGCCAAGACCCATACAGACTGGATCTCTCAAATATAGATTCATTTTCCTGACTGTGAAAAGAGGTAGATATGCACAGGTAAGCTGCTTTGTGTGAATGACTCCAATGACTCCAATGTCAAGAACAGAATTTTAAAATTTCAATAAGAAGATGGTGAACATTAACATATGCTCTGTAAATCAGGAGACCATAAATATGAATAATTTCAGACATGCTTAATGGCTGCCACCTATTCTGCTAAATTTAACATTATTACACTAGGTATGCCATCAGAATTTCATCTATATAAATACAGATTCTGAATTTTAAAGAAACCTTTTTGAATGCAGCTCCATCAAAAGAAGACAAAATGAAAAGCAGAGGCAGAGAGTGCACTCAGTTATTTACTCCATGATTTTTGTTGCTTTGAGAAGTTTCAAGCAGAAATAATTTTGGAGTTCAACCTTCCATTAGCCACCAAGCAATTAGCAGAATGATCTCAAATTCCTCCCTCATGCCACTTTATTCTAAGTACATTTAACTAATTAATCTAAACAAATAATCTAATTTTTTATGGTAAATAAACACATTGTACAAACAAAGGAACAGCAGCTGATAACTAATTAACTGATATGTCTAATTCATGGCATAATAGAGACCAAATGCGTGTCATAATCAGGCTTCTGGAGTATTTGATAATACCAGAAACAATGATTGTGAAAATTCTGCCCACACACATTCCACATTTAGGAGGGATCAAAAGTATAATGAAAGCAAGGAAAGTATTTCTGTGGAATGTAAGAACTGTGGCTCCTGCCTCTGTCAGAGTCAATTTCCATGATGTTGTACCTAGCAGTAAATGCAAAATCTGAAATACAAACAGAAAAGATTTTTCTTC
Organism: Irena cyanogastra; assembly: GCA_013397155.1. Taxonomy (NCBI): domain Eukaryota; kingdom Metazoa; phylum Chordata; class Aves; order Passeriformes; family Irenidae; genus Irena; species Irena cyanogastra. The sequence continues at coordinate 154,629 of VWZV01003307.1, forward strand.
TGCAATATATTCTCCTCAAGCTCACAGTCTTCAGATCCCATCTGGATTTCCCAGCATTTTTTACCCACTTCCAGCTGTCATTTTATCATCTGTTGTATAAAGCAGATATTTAATTATGGGCTGCTGTGGAAGACATTCAACAGAGATATCCCTACCTACAGCAGAGTAGTGAAAGAACTAATGATGCTGTTTTCAGTTTCATACACCATTTTTCCCTGATCAAAATATCAGGTTTTATGATTTCACTAATTGATAGCCCAGTACTCAGAAACATCAGAGCCATCAGAGCTGAACAATCAAAACATTATTAGGGCTTTATAAGGCTGTCTACCACCACTAGTCATTAGAGGACTTAAACTATGTCTTCTAACTATTTCCACATACATCTGAATTGCAATGATTTAGTCCTTGAGCCCTGATTAACAAAACCAGGGTTACTAACTCAGTTTCAGTAAATACAAGGCCTAAGAGAAAGATTTTGAAAAATGACAGAGAAGCTGATTTTTCTTAACCCATTTTAAAAGGAATAAAAATCTTGGCAGTATATTAAGCCAGAACTACTCAAGCACCAAAAAGTCAGGTCTTACACTGTTTATAGGAGGAGAATATTGACCCCAAGTCATTCCTGTGGCCTCAGAGGAGACAGTGCTTTACAGGTTGCCCTCATATATCTGGTTACAGAGAGTCTAAACACAAAAGTTTCTACCTTCTAAAATATGATAGAAATTATAAGCCTGAATTTATTTTTAACATGTTTGTTAGTATTAGGTGTAGATTAGATCTTAACTTCTTTCTATTTCTTCCTTATATTAGTTTCATATCTGATTTAGGTTTAAAATCATCTTCTCATCAGGGATCCTATTTTCAGGGAAACCTGGAGTGTTTCTAATTCTGCTTTGACATGTTCAAAGACTTTGCAAGATTAGGTTAGCATTCTAATACAAATGGCTCTGGGTTTCCCTCCTCTGTTATGTCACTTTTAAAGTCATTGACTTTAAAGAAACACTATGGAGACTCTAGTTTAAAGAAATGTACTTTGGCCTGTAAGCAGCTACAACACCATCACAATAACAAGGCTGAATTCTAGTACTTACTTGAGTTTTTTAGCAGTTTAGAAGACACTAAAGCCTGGGCAGCCAGCTTTACATTAGTCAGAAATGGTTCTCAAATAAAAATCTGCAAATAAGAGTGTTTATGATGAGATCAGAAATATGCCAGCAACGTATTTTTCTATTTATGTATTCTTGAGCAAAAGATTTAAACAGATTTATAGCACTACATAATTTAAATAGCAATCGTTTGGATTCACTTAAGAAGTTAGAGCCATGAATAAACATAAAACAAATAATTGCATATCCAAATATATCTTTTCTCCTTTAAAGCAACCCATCTTGTCTTCATTAGTACACAAACATTGGGCTGCTTGAAAGTCTGAGCAGGATTAGGGCTGGCAGTTCTCCTTTAGGGACTGCAGCAGGACTGGAGGATGTGAAGTTGCTGGTAGCAGTATCATTCAGCTGCTGCTTGCAGTCGGGTATCTGGGTGCAACATGAGGCACATACATGTTTCAAAATGCCTAAGGGCAAGCTAAACATCTACACTAGGAATTATTACATTGCATACCTACATACAAACAGAATTTTCACCACTCTTACAGCTTTTATTCTGTGGTCTTTCAGACAGGTCCTGTTAAATTCTAAATGTTTGAACGCTTCCTCAGATTTGAACATTGTCACTTTATGTCTGTACAAAGAGCCACTTTTTTGAATTTGCCCTCTAAATGATTTATAATTTGTACTAAAACGGGGGCACATTTTTAACACTAGAACATCCTTCTCCCATCCTGCTATTTCCATGGTACAGAGCTATTTGTACAACCACAATCTTTAGGTAGGCAGTTGTTTCTAAGAAAATGAATTGCTGTATTTGTAGCCTCATGCTACGCACTTTAAGATTTCTGCAATATTTATGCTTGGCAGTCACAATTGCATACCTGTCCAATGAATGATTTTGTATCAGCTCTAACAGTCATTTATGTCTCAGGTTTTCTGTTTTAATTGCACAAATACAGGAAAGGAGAAGAATTTAAAACCAGTGCTAGTGTTTAAAACAAGGTATGAACACATACTGCAATGGCTGCATAAAAAGAGTTCCATGATTAATATCTAAAACACGAATGTTTTAAGAAACAAAACTTTGGCAAATTATGTACTGCTTTATCTTTAAAAAACTTATTTAAGTGAAAGATAAAAGACAAGTAATTTTTAAATTTTGTATTAGAAGATCCTCAAAATAACCCCTTCCCTTAGAATCAGGCCCTTCACTCGTACACATGTAGGTGCACATGTACACTCTGGGTGAATTAACAGGAGCTTTGGTGTCTTAGCTGTGCCAGTTTACAGGAAGCAGGAATGGCACCTAGCACACATGAAGTTACGACAAGAGAGACCAAAAATAATGTAAAGCTTAGTGTTGACACAGGAAGGAAGGAAAAAGCACCCTGCATTGATTGCTGCTTCATGTGCTGCAGGTTGTTCTGCATGTCACCTGGCTTTTCAACAATGAGGAGCAATTATTTACAAAGGTCACAGAATGTCCTAAAAATTCTCCTCAATGTACAATGTACTTCAACTGGTGTGGGCTTGCTACTCTCATTTAAATTACTTCTTTTGTTACTACCTTCTTTGTGTATAAAACACAGACTAGGCTAGGATTGAATAGGGTGATCCCTTGCCAGTCTCCCTGCCTTCCCTTGACACTCTGCTCTAAAGATGCACAAAGATTAAAAAAAGAAAAATTATGGAGATATATATGAGTGAATATAGACATTAATGTAAGTTGCTAGAAGGCTTATGCTTTGACAGAACCTCAGTACCCTGGGATTTCACAAGGGCTGACCCTTAAGAACAGACTTTAACACTGCTCTTGTCAAATGTTTCCTACTGGAACTGTTTCTATATTTTTATGACAGCCTTTAAGAAATCTTAATTCTATAGCTCTCCAGACAACAAACCAAGCTACAGCCTGACCTTACTAAGAGTAGTCATTAGGAAGTGAGAAAGCTGAGTTTATGGTAACAGGAACTTTTTTAGGAGAAACCCAGGAGGACAAACACTAGTACCAAGAGTTAATCTTGTCAGTCCAGCACACTTCCTTAAACTCAAAGAGAAACACCACCCTATTTCTATTTCCAGTTACCAATAGATTTCAAATAGAGATTACAGGATTGTTGCTACCTGTTCCACAGAAAGGACTCTGCTTTTCAATTCTTTATTTTCCCTTACAGCAGCCACCAGCAAAAGCAAAAAGATCACATAGGGCAACTAAAATAGTACTTTTTCTTCCAAGCAGAGAATGAGAAAGAAAGAGAGAGAGATATCTGTGCAGCACAGTTTATATGACTGAAATACCTCAGCAATGTTGGCTCTCTGAGCTATATTGGGGCCAAGACCTTTTGGGCAGGGCCCATAATCCTTGGGTCATTGACCAGCTTTACCTCCCACAGTTATAAACTCTCTCTTGATTCCCCCCTTCTCCAGTCAAGGCTTCAGACTCAGTAAAATCCTTTCCACCAAATATTTTCCACTGTTTCTTTTCCTTCCTCTGCATTTGCCCAAAATTCCCCCTTACCCCATACAGCCTATACAGGGTCGGTACATTACAGTATTTTGTTCAACCTTTTTTAAGTAATGCATATGATATTGCTGACTTAAATCAAAATTACATGTACTGCTCAGTTACTCAATGAGGTCACGCTTCCTACAGGTGTTTTGGTAGTCAGTGAAACATTTGTTATGCTTCAGTCCATTCTACCCTCAGGCTTTTACTCACAGAATAGACAGTATTTCACTCAGTACTCCTATAATACTCTATCAGATGAATCCTTTTATCTTAAAAAAATAAAAAATAAAAAAAAGAGGACAGAAATAATATTTTGAGCTTAACACGTAATTTCCTTTTCCTATGGCTTCAAGTTAAGGAAAAGTCCTAACAGACTTAAATGGACCATTAACTACAAAAAGTCACACCCAGGGGTTCTATTTCAAGCCAAAACTGAAAGATCAAGTGGATAAAATCATCTCCCAGGTGAAACACTTCAATACAAACGAGGAGAAGCAGACTATTCTGCTGCTCAAACATCTGATGACTGTAATCTCCATCTGTGCCTTGCTGAATTCTGGCAGCGGGCTGGATGGCTTTGTCTATTATTGCTCAGCCAACAGGATGACTTTGTTATGGCAGGGGATGTGGGACAGCTTCCTCAAACAAAGGCAGCTATCAGAGCAACTAGGTAACTGAAGAAACAAGACTTGAATGAGCTTATGACCTGCTCGTCTATAGGCAGAGAATGCATCAAATAGGGATTGGAGTAATTTGTTCTGTAGGATATTTAGATTTTGATTCAGCACGTATCACTGCCTCATGAATCAATTGTGGTTTCTTACCCTGATGTACTGGGAAAATGAAGCCTTTTCTGTTTAATAAGAAAGAAAGGTATTTCTATTGCCATATAAAAATCATAGAGATGAATTAAATATTACACCTTCAATGAAGTGTATTTCAGACAAAGCATACTATATGATATTCATGTTTAGGTGGTATGTCATGAATCAGCAGCTTTAAATCCTTCTTTTGAAAATATCTGCTGGTACTTTGTTTCTTTGAGTTAAATATCCTTTTAGATGCAATTTAATGGTTGTAAGATTGTACATGTTTCTCCAGTATAAGCAAGCCAGAATTTTATTATTTAACTATGTCCTTTAATTATAGGATTAATCTTCAAAGCATTGTGAAGTACATTTGCAAAGTCACAGAGAGAATAAAAGGCTTATAGAGGATAAAAACCTCACAGAGCATAAGAGGTAGCAGTGGTATAAGTGAATGGTGATAATGAAAAGGTGCACATATGCTACAGCTGTATTTATACACTAAGATTACAAGGCATGTGAATGAAGGAACAGGGATGCTTTTGTCCCTTTACACTGGCAAAGCCTAGTGTGGCAGCTGCCTGTACAAGGCTACTCAAACATTTACAATCAGCTCTTTCCCAAACTGCATGCCATGCATCAGCTGGGTGGGGTCATCCTCAGTAGGGCAGCTGTGATTTGTACCACAAACCTTCTCCAGTACAGTTCTTTTTCAATGGACTCAGAAGGCAGGAACTGATTTACTGTAGTGGACCCCACAATTATTTCAGATTATTGAGTTAAAATCTCATAATTTTCCTTCACTTTTCAATGAGACATCCCAGATGACACTCAGTCATCCCGAACCCTCTGACTCCTCCAGTGGAAGAAAGAACATACTACAAGCTAATGTCCAAAAAATGTCGAAATGGTTTCGGCTTTGATACAAAACTATGTGATGCTGGAATATTTGCTCCAATATCTGTTGCCATTTTGCATAAAAATAATACATTTACAATCAACTGAATTTGCACTTGACCGACTACAAAAAAAACAAGTCACTACTGGACTCCCTAAATTGCATGTCATGAATAAATTATCTACCCTGAAAGGAAACAAGACAGTTTTTTCTTTATTAGAAAGACATCAGATCTCTTTCTTTGTCTTTCATACTTCAGGTGTTTGACCTCAGTACCTGTGATTGCATTATGTAGGATTCTTTTTTATGGTATTTTTTCTTCATAAAAAAGCATAACAATCAATTTCTTTATAAGAAATCTAACCTAGTGATATCAGGAACACTGAGCATAAGTTATCTGAGGATACTGGTTAATTAGCCTCTGATGGAATTAGTATCTGTGCAGATAATTAGCATAAAATATATGCAGTACTTATCTAAAGTAAGTGGCTCATTGGCCATATGTCTAGCTATGTACCTTATACAGGATATACTTCTAAACACTAATATTTCCTTTAGGTACACAAATCAGTTCATTATTTTCCCTCTTAGGCATTAAAAAATTGTGACTAATGCCCAGAAGCTCACAGTATTATTTTAAAAATTTAAACAATTTTCTAAACGCAAAACAAAAAAACTGTATTGGTTCATTTTCTGTAAGCTCCCACAGTGCTCTGAAGTTCAATTGTCATAGTTATATGCTCCATAAAACAACAGAAGTCTTGGGGAAAAAAAAAATCAGTGTAGGAGGGTGAATGCATCCAAATAATTTGGTCAAACATCAGGGGGAATTCTGGCAGGCAAGAGAGGATTTCTTGTGTTTAAAGCAATGTGCCTCCTTGCTTCATCTTAACACTACTGCAATATGTGGTACCAACATCCTCACCTCTCCCAAGCACAGCAGAAGGCTCCTGGCTGGAGGTCTGACTCTCTTCGCAGCCCTGCTGCAGCCTCCAAATGTCCCAAGGAAGAGCAGTGATTGCATGAGCTGCTTGGTGCTCGAGAGAGAAACCAAAATGTGCCTGATGTATGCCAGCAGCAGTGCTCCAAACCAAAATGTGCCTGATGTATCCCAGCATCAGCATTCCAAACCAAAATGTGCCTGATGTATGCCAGCATCAGCATTCCAAACCAAAATGTGCCTGATGTATCCCAGCATCAGTGCTCCAAACCAAAATGTGCCTGATGTAGCCAGCAGCAGTGCTCCAAACCAAAATGTGCCTGATGTATGCCAGCATCAGTGTTCCAGCTGCCCAAATGGAAGGAGATGCAAATGGATCAGAATGACAGTTGTTACAACCCAACACAAACCAACCAAGCTGCTGGGTAGGGAAACCAATTATGGAAAACAATTAATTTTATTCATTCAGTGGAACCCAAACCAAACAGATCTGCTCTGACATTGCTGTTATGCAGAATTCCCTAGCTGAAAAAATAATTTTGCTCACTAAAGGGCAGCTGGTGTCTGCACTGAGTTACACGTTGGAGACTGAACTGTCTGTGAAGGTCTCTCATGTACTTTTCATGTTCTATGTCAAGTCCTACCAGGGGCACGCAAGTTAGCAGAAGCCAAAAATCACAAATTACTTACCCTTCTTGTAGGAATTCTCTTAATAATTTCTTAATACTCTGTGTTTGTTTAAACAAAAATAACATGTTCGGTTTTTAACTGGTTCTTTGTTTTCTACATTCTCCTCCCAGTCTCCACTTGAAATGAGATGGATGTTTGGAAATTGTAGACTGCAAAATAAAAGCATATCATTTTCTCTGGTTCATGGGCATTTCTAAAGCCACAAATTTGTGAGGTTATCGTGAGTTTCTATACCTGTCTTTTACCCAAAATTATGGAGCAGAAAATGAAGCTGATGAAAATATTAGCTCTCTCTCACCATAAAAGCAGGCTTTACCCTAATATTTCCTCTGTTATTTTTTCATTATCAGACAAAATAAAAACCTAAACACAAGTTTCTGTAACTATGAAGACTCAAAAATTAGTTAATTAATATATTAAGTGTTAATTTATAAAATTCTAAGCACAGTTCAAATAATACCAATCTATCAGAGAGCATTACATGGCCATATAAGTAATATGAAAAAAACTTTTACAATTTAGTTTCCATTACTTCCAATATCAAAGAACAAAATCTGTAACTCAAACTGTCTTTCTTAGATGCATCTGGATTACATGACATTAAAGCAATTGTAGTTTGAATTAGTATAATGCAAATATCATGGATTGTTACATATCACAAAGATAGAATTCGAATTGAATTTGAGATAGGCAGGGAGAGAAATGATACTGCTGCTAAATTTTAGGCATTATTCTAGCCATCTAGATAACAAAGATATCATCTATTACTTCGTTCATTGTATTTAATAAAAGCCATTAGTTAAAGTAAAAAAACTCACAAACTGAAAACTCATAAAACTGAAGCGAAGAATATCTTGCCATGGCATCCAAAATTTGATATGCACATGTACTGTGGATGACTTCAGTCTGAAAAAAATATGCTTGCTTTGATCTGTTCTCTTAATCATCCTTGATTTTTCACCAGGAACACTCTGTATAGTTTCAAAAGACAACTAAGGAATAAAAATACTCTGTTTAAAAACAGCAGAGTAATAATACAGTATGACATTCATCCAAAATAACTTAATTTTCTTGCTTCTATAGATAATTACCTACAATTCTCTGGAAGCTATTTCTCTCTTCGTTTGTGTTCAGTACAGCACGTGTGTGTACAAACATAAATTCATGTGGTGTAGGCAGAAAATCAGAGTGGTGGTAAAAGTGAGAGAGGATCTGCTACAGCTCAGAAGGAATCTCTCATCTGCTCACCTAGAATCACCTCCATCAGTCTCATCAGAACTCCTGAACAGCTCTAGAGGGAGACATTCACAGCCTGGCAGCGGCTTCGTGGCTTCCTCCTTACCTATTATACTATTTTTCCATGAAACTTCTCTTTATGGTGCTTCTGCAGGTTCTAACTGGTATGCAGAGATGTTCATGGGCAGAAGAAACAACAAGATAGCATTTTGTATCTTGGAGACAAGGATATTTAAAGTACTAGCTCCAGGTCACTGTGGAAAGAGGAGGAGAAAATTAAATCCATAAAACAAATGTAAGTTATTATATTGATGCAAAAGTCATTTACAAGTAGTAACTAAGGTTCATATCAAACCTGGATAAAGGACCAGAAAAATTTGGAAAACTTAAAATTTCTACATTTGGAGTATCCAAAACACCAGTTGCTGACAAATTTAATTTAATTTAAAACACCTAAATATTCTTTGTGTTTTTCTTTGACTTGCCTTTATTTTCCACTGTTTCTTCACTCTCTTATACTCTCTTCAGGTATTGCCCATATTCTTCACTAATTTCCCCTTCTCTATCTTCCCATAGGCTTTTGCAGGATGCCATGCTCTCCTAGGATGTCTTCAATACCTGGCCTTTAATATGAAACACAAAAATTATGCATCTATCACTTTTTCCCCTTTAAATCAAATTATCTCAAAGTTTACTCTTGACAACCAAAAGTACGGACAGGAATACATACTAAATTAACAGGAATTTCTGATACGCTAGCTTATGAGGTGTTTTTGTTTTGTTTTTCCCAAAAATATCTTATCGCTCCTTGAATTTAAATACATATTTAAATAATGTACAAGGTAACAACTACTTGATCAGATTAAGATTTTGACAGCAAACTTTTTTACCACACTTATCACAATGCTTTTGGATTCGCTGCACTTTTTATATGCTTCCAAAATGCAACGTGGTGATGGTCTGAAATTGCTTGTGTGCCTGTTAAGGTGCTGGAAGAACAGATTAACACAGGTGTGATCAAAACAGATCCGTGCCGTCAAAACACTTAGCAGACACCCTGAAGTACGAGTCTGCAGTGGTGGAAGATGAGGAGGAAAGGGAAGTACAGCTGGGCTGAAGCTGAAGCATCCCCTGAACGTGACCGGGTGATAATTAAGCTCTTGGGAGAGTTTATTCAGCAGGCAAGGTCTGGGCGAATTCCTGCATTCAGGCCTCGCTAAGCACCGGCTGGATTTCCCCCGTGCCTCCTGCTGCAGCCATCGGGCAGGACCGGGGGAAAGCGGCCGGAGAGAAGCGGCAGAGCTGTTCATGAAGGAGGCGCACGGAGCGCTCCTGTCCCCGGAGCGGGGCCGGCGGGACCGCGGCCGCGAGGGGGAGCGGCAGCCCCGCGGTTCGGCAGCCCCGCTGCTGCCATCCATCACCTCGGCCACCGCAGTCCCCTCCCGGAGCAGGAGCCCTGCCGGTTCCCGCAGCTGTTGTTTTGGGAAGCTGGGCGATGGCGCTGCCCTGCGGGAGCGCTGCGGCGGCAGCGATGCCAGGGTCGCTCCCGGCTGGGAGAGCCGCCGTGCTAACAGCGGGAGGAACCAGCGGTGCGCACCTGCCTAGGCCAGCAGCAACAGGGCTGACAAGGGATCAATTGTCTGTGTGCGACCTGCTTCCCTGCCATGAGTGGTCGTATGTATGTTATATTTAATATCATTACTGTCAGCTACTTAGATACTGCCAGGTTTGGTGACAGAGTCAGAAAAATCTGAGATTTCTCCCTCAGTTTGCTAATGCTTTGATTTCTTGGCTCCAAATCACGCCGTGCTTTCTAACCTCAACAATACAGACTAAACTCATGAAACACCCACACTGCTGTCCTGCCATCACCGATGTTCCCTCAAACACAGTCAGGCTGCTGCTGCAAAGAGATTTATTCCAGACCCACTTGTGGCAGCTGAGTGTCAGAGTTAAAGCACATCGCTGGGGACAGTGCAAAGCTTGTCTTCATCAGCGCACCCCTGCTCTGTGGCTAGAGCACATAGCAGTCTCCAGCACCACTGCTTTGATTAAATGTACTCCTGGTACATTTCAAATAGATTTTCACACGGAACACTGTGGTCTCTCTGAAGGACTATTTGACATCTGAGTTGCTCATCTGAACACGGCACACATTCTGTCATTTCCATTTTATTTTGGGAACCAAATTTCACTAGGTTCCATAGAAATCTTGTGCACTGTGAATTTTCAACTTGAGCAGTGCAGAGTCATGAAACTGTAACTAAAGCTGGTGTTCCTTATGGCAACAAAGCACGAGGGTATCAGATGACTCAGAGCCCTTCCTTCTCTTATGCTGTCTTTATGTCATATTTAGTTGTTAATTAATTAGAAGATATGAACTAAAATGTCTTCCCTCTCTTAGCAATACTTCTGTATGAATTTTAATCATTATGCAGCACAGAGCTCCAAACTGTGCCTGACATACTGCTGAACAAGGGTTATGTTGTTACATTTAAGTCCTAATCCCTTTTCTGCTTAACTACAGACAGATGTGTTTAATCTATTTAAATGTGCCTTAATTGTTTGAGTCTATAGAAAGCTGACTGTACTTTCTGCTTTCATTTGGGTGATTCCAAGAAATTAACATGCACTAAGCTGTTTCCCTAGATGTTGCAGACTTCTGTCAGCAGTTACAGTGACTAAGCAGATACAAAGTACATTCCCTGGCGATGTAAAGATGCCCCATGGTGTTTGCCATTGCCTGTGGATACCTTGATATCCAGACAGATGAGGCTCTGTCACGGTCCTAGGATGTAAGCAGCCACCTAACTCCTCTACGTGTCCACTTGTTCCCACTGATATCAATCCCTTCTCAAGTGTGGGATCGATGTCAAGTTGCCCGTACCTGATTTTTCAGCCTGGACACCATGTGAGGAAAACTGGTGGCCCTTCCTTACATGGTTGCAGTGAATAAAGTAATGACATTTGTCATGTGTCACCTGGACATTTCCCCCTTCCTAGCAATACTATGCTCAGCAAAAGAATTTTATTCTGTGTTAAAAATATAGGTAATAAAAATAAATGAAAGAAAATGCAAAATTGCCTACAAGGTAGCCAGATGGGCAGCCTACTTTAATGTTCTCATTTGATCCTGCATATGAAAGAATTTTTATTTATGTACTCTTCTATTTCCTTTAAGCCAGAACTTTAACAATTATTTTTGGCCCTATTGTGTCTGACAAATAAATCCCAAGATAATTCTTTTTCCATCAAAGCATTAGTTTTTCACTGTGACCATACCCAGATTAAAATTTAAACACTAAAGTCTGATATTGTTTCTGTTACCTAATTAAGTGTGAAATATTTTAAATGGAACACTAATGGAATAACATCCTTAAGTGTTTTCTGTAAGTCTTCTGGGATTCAGTCTTCATCACAAATACATAAAAGCTATTAAAAAACTCTCATATATTAAGTACTCAACACAAGTCACTGTGAACTGAGGTAACACTTCTGCCATATTTGCAAAAAACTTTTCCTTATATTTATGTGTTTTATTCAAGTAATATTGTTCCTGGAACTGTAGCCAATTTTGGAAGTTGATACAAATTAGAAAGCTAAAGGCTACTGAACACAAGAAGTTCTGAGTGCACAGCTCTGCTTCTCTCACCTCATGAAATCAATTTTTTTTTGTTCTCCATTGCCAGAGAACTGTTACATTGAAATAAACAGATGAGAAGCTACTGGTTTTACTCTTGCTGGCTACTGCACTTGTATACAGTATCCTGCCATTCAGTACAATTCTTTAGCCTGGAACACAGTGAACTGGAACACAGACTGATTATCACGAGGTAAGACCTTACCTGCCAGTGCAGGACAGTGACAGACTCCTGGGAAATGGAATAGAATGCACGGCCTGCCCTGTTATCCGTGGTCACTAGAATAAGAAAGAACAGATTTAGGTCTTTCTAAACAATTGATCGCGTTTCCTGAACCTTTATTTACATTATTTTTATTGCCACAAGCATTTTCTCTTCCCTTCTGACTGTCTCCCTGGTTCATGGAGTTTTGATATCAGAAGGAAAATGCAGAATTGAGGGAAGAGTGAAAATCTAAGTTCTATATAAAGTCTAGGTTTGGTCCTATTTTCCTGATCTCTCCCTCTGTCTCTTCTGTTTTGTCAGGCATTCATGTGCATGATCCTGGTGTCAGTGCCATGAAATAAATCTTTAACAATGTAACTTAATGTAAATATCCAAGTACGTACAAAGGTGCAAATAAAGTCAGAATCTGACCTAGAACTCACACTTTACCAGGTATTTGTATCTATCTCATTTCAGTTCCAGACTTGTTTTTTTTCCCCTTCCCTATGACACTCCAAAGAGAATATTTTTTTGGAACAGAAACTTCCCCAGTTTGAATGAATTTTTTTTTTTAAGTGAGAAAAATCCATTTGGCTGTATTCCAGATATATAAATAAAATCTTTACTGATTTTAAATTGTTTTTATGTATGTATTTGCTTTCACAGGTGTCACAGAGACTGCTTTTATTCATGAAATTCATCATGCAAAGAATATATGTTTAAACTCAGACATTGTGACACAATTAAAAAATTCTGTATACAAAAAATAGCTTTGCTTACATGCATTTAGGTAAGAATATATTCCAAATTGAGGAAAAATAAGAATCATCTCAAGAAGAAAAAAAGCAAAAACATTTTCATTTTATGATCCCTCTACCCCGCCCTATTTTTGGGGATACACATGGAGATGGGGAAAAACTGTTTTTTTCTCAGATGTCTTTTAAAGGAGTGTTTCTACTATTGGGTGGGTTTTTATCCATTTTACTGGGAATAGGATCAGGTCTAAGTCATATTTTGCTTCCTTGATGTCTGATGTGTATAAATATTCATGAGTCAACACCTGGCGTTGGCTATTTTCTAAAATCTGTATAACTGTTATTGCAGTTTTATCTGTGGACTATGATGTCTCATTTGAATTCACGAGACCTCTTACAAATTTTAAATATATATGAAGTGATATTAAAGTATAATGAAGAACAAGAGTCCCACCTGCTACCTGCAATTTAGTACTACCTGCCTAAGAGGGAAATAGGAATCTAAGCAGTGAAGATGGAAACTTGATTGTTTATTAAAACTTCAGATTTGTTTTGATCATTCCTTCTAATCCCTGTTGATAAAAATCATGTTCCAAAATGGCTCCTTTCCAGATTTCTGTAGAGATCTTGGAGTTTTAAGCCACTAAAAGTTTGGCAGAGCATCTAACTGCCATATTTTTGTTAAAGAAGAAAACTACTCAAATTCCCTGAGAGGAGTCTATTTTATAGGCAACTTTGCTCACATATCAGACTCTCTTGTGTGCTCTCTTATTTCTGTGATCTGAAAAACAAATTTTATTTACAGTTTTCAACTTAGTTTTGTGTCATGAGAATTGCAAACCAATTTATTTGCACATTATACCACCTAAAAGATGCAAGATATTTGTCATGGTACCAAGCAATATATTTATTCTCACTTTTAAATACTTGTCAGACCTGTTTTTCCACCAAATTCCATCAAGGGTTATTTCTGAGCTCAGACAGACAGGAAGATTCAGCTCTCCAAAGTGACCACAGAGAGGCTGTGAGTATCAGGGGCTTTAGAACATGATGGTATCCTTGGTAGGATCCTGGTATCCCCTGCCTAGGGATAACAGGATATCATAGAATGCTTTTATAGTGCATTTTTAATTGCTCTTTAAGATTACATTTGTGGTGAAGGGAGGCAAGTTCACCATTGATAGCAGCAAGGCTGGTGCTTCACACTGTGGCATCCAGCCCGAAGAGAATAGAACAAACAGAAGCATTTTCTTTGTGTGTGTCTAACCCCAAATCTATCTGAAATCTGCTATCAGCTCTCTGTATGAGAACAAACGCGTTAACGGGCTGTGACTGGATCAGTTCGTAATCATCACCACCTTCCCTGGAAAAGCATGAAAACACAGGGCTGGAGTCTGGTCCTTGGCTATCATCACTGTTCTCACACAAGCATTTTCCATGTTTAACCAAAGGGAAAAGGAAAAAGTACTTGACAGATTTCTTTCTTTCTCTGACGAGGAGAAGAAGGTAACAAGCAGAAATCTATATTAAGATTATAGAGTAGTGTAGAAAAGCTAGAGTAACAGGGAGTCAGACACAGATAACAGAAAGAAAGAATTTTTTTTTAAATTCAGATTGAAAGCAGAATATCATAATGAGACAAAAACGTTCAATTTTCCCTAGGTGCACCAATCTCCTTTACTAAAGACAATTATAAACTGTCAGTGTTGGCCCCTTGCTCGAGTCTCCATCATGCACCATAATTATAGAATTTCTGTCTCCATATCACTGAAAAATATGGAATCAGCTGCAGTATTTCCCTTGGCAGACACATTTAGGTGCTCCAGTGGTGCTACAACTGACTTTCTCCCTGCAGCAGCAGGAAGGACACACCTCTCCAGAGGTGGGAAGAAGAGGCAGCAGCAAAGCTGACTTGTTACAGCTCCTGCCACTTGCCCAGAAGAAAAATGTCTGTTGTGCTAATAGAAATCTGAGTGTTTTACAAATGGCACAACAGATGCTGTGCACTGATGAAAACAATATAGACAGTGATGCTGCAAAAACTCTTCAGGCACAAACGTCATCTACTGAACATCTCACATATGAATTGCCACAGCAATGATTTTGGGAAAGTTTGGCTGTGCCCTAAGCTAAGCTCCTGCACTGTCTGAAGTATTCCTTGGGGTTTTCATTTCCAGATGGAGAAACAATAGCTCTGAGTTCACCATGCCATGTTCAGGATGACATCTTCCTCAGTGTAACACCCCCTGTCACCAGAAGACAGTGCCAAGCGCTGGGTGTGAGCCTAGTACATGAGGTGGAAATGGAAACCACAGCCTTCTGCTGCCGAGACAGCAGCCAAGAGTTGAGTCATCCCAAGACCTTCCCATAAATCCTTGCACACTGCTTTTTACATTAGAAAACTGATACTGATACAAATATGTGCTGCCAGGATGAGGGGTGGCAAGACAGGAGTAAGGAGAACAACCACAGAAATAAGCATCCAGATAATTTTCAGGATTATGAGTGTTGTATCTGCTCTTTTAGCATTCCTGGAAGCTTACAAGACCATCATGAATCTTAATTAAAACTGAATACAAAATAATATTCAGAATTAGAAATAAAGATCCATACTACCTGAAAGATAGATCAGGACCTTTCTTTGCCAAATAGGTTGCCAGAGGAATGACTGGCCAAGAATTCATTCAGAGCTAATCTGTGCTAGACATAATGTTTAGCTGCATTATCTGATGCTACCTCTTCTGATTCAAGGTCTGCCTCATTTGTCAGGTCCTGTCGTTTAATCTCCAAACACAATGGCAAAGTGATTGCCAGTGATTTTATGCTTTTCTGTGCCCAGGACAATGGGACTGTTCAGCTGTCTGAAAGAGCTAATACATACTTTATGATGAGAAAGGAACAGCCAGAGCCACCAAGGAAAGGTGGGATTCTTTTCATCATTCTATAGCATCTTCAGCAGCAAATAGCATTTTTAATATTATAGCTTTAAAGTGCCTAAGGTTTTCTTAAAGTAGAAAAGTGTGGCACATTGAGACAAAAAAAATTTCTCAGACATTTAATCCAGTTAAAGTATTCAAGATTCATTCTGAATTGTGTTAGTCCACTGTGATTCAAAATGTTAAATGCTTCATCAAACACTATCAGACAGAATGATTTCAGTAGCCATCTGTGACAATGAAAGTGAAGTAATTGCACAGTGGGATTCTACAACAGCATATCATCTCCTGAAGTCTTAAAGAGGGACCTGTTTGACACTTGCCTGGCTTTTTTCAGACACAGGCAGCCTCTGTGTCTGATATGTTTATGCCTTTCAGACTCATTAGAAACTATATTATAGCTCACTATAATTAAAGGAAAGCCTTCTTATTCCAACAAGCTTCAAAAAGAAAAGAGGACATTTGAAATTAATGAAAAAGAAATGAACTTGTAGAAAATGAAAATGAGACCACTATGGATGGAGAGCACTAAAGACTGAAGCACAAACCTGCAGTGCACCTGCATCCACCATCCTCCCAAGAGACACCTGATGGTCAATGATGTCTGAGGGACAGATTTAGTGAAAAAAAAAAAAAAAAAAGGAAAACTTCTTTTTTGTCTTCCCTTTTGATTTCAAAAGCTGTAGAATGTAAGGGGTGAAACACACTGCCATTAATGCCAAAAGCATACCTCCTGCTTATTTCAAAGTAAGCTTAATTTCACCTAGTGATTTCATGTAAGACACACTAATATAGGCAATTGTCTCACTGTTAATTGCTCTTAGTCATAATCCATTACTTTGCACAACTGTCCCAATATGAATTCTAGTCCATAGAAGCTTTGGCATCTTCACTATATTCGCTGTGACAGTGAGCTTGATTTATTTACATCAATGATGATCCAATCCAATCTAATCTTAAAAGTGGTTAAAAATTAGTAAGAGATATGTGTCCTGAGTGTATTCTCCCAGATGAAATGAACAGTGCCATCAGAATCAAAATAAACCTGGCTGTTTGCTCAGGTTTTAACCTGCATTGTTGGTACTTTTTCATACCTCTGTTGTGCCACCAACCTTGCATTCTTATGGCTGGGAAGGGAATCACTCCAGCTGGGCAGGAGCTCACACAGCTTGCTGACAGTAGTGAAGATCATGCTCAGCCACACACAGAGGCTGCAAAACTTCACTGACGTGGTCAGCACTCGACCCTCGTAGTGGAGTGGCCTGCACAGTCCTTGAACTGAAAATCCTGCAAAAGGCAGAAATTAAATAACTCAGTGAACCCTGCAAGGGCAGTGGGCCAGGCCAAGATCAGCATCCACAGACCTTTGTTACACCTTCTGTGAGCACAGCCCGCTTGTACAGCTCTGCTTTGGCCCTGGGCTGTGGCACCTCACTGCCACAGCAGAAAGATCATCACCAACCTGCAGTATCTGCAGGAGAAACCCTAAAAGAAGAGTCAAACTACTAAGGGAAAGCTTATGAAAATGTGATCATGGCACACAGACATGTAGCTATAGGCTCTATTTATAATTTATGGTTTACAGATTTATAGTCTGAAATTGCAGTATTATGCAGTATGATTTACAGTGTGAAACTGCTGTTCATACCGTCAAGTATGGAGAAAGCAAGTTTCTAGGTTTTTTTTTCTTATTAAACAATAAAGATACATAAGTGTGAACAGCATCTTCTAAAGTGAAACTAACATTTTCACTTTGAATATGGGAATATTTAATAAGAGCTAAATATACTTAGTGTAATTAATAAGAAGTTCAGTCATATCCTGCTCCTAAAATATCAGCTTGAACCCCAGCTCTACAGGGATCAAATCCCTCTGAAGAAAAAATAAAATAGGGAGAAAAGTGAAGCAAAGAGCATCCAGGTTAAAAAAAAACCTCAAACAAAACCAAAAACATCTTAAAAAAATAAATTGAGAAACTGAAGAGTGAGGAAAAAAAAGATGAAGAGACAGTATTTTACTGGAAAATACAATATGTTGTCTCAAGCTGAAATCTGTTAGAGTTGATGCAAAGTGTCTTCTGTTGTACATGGGCTTTGCAGTGAGCCCTGCAAAAATGTGAGAATGAATTTAAACTAGCATTTTAGGATTCATCCTCCCCAGTACATAGCTGGAAAATATGACTTTAAAATGAACTTCCCATTGGCAGGGGAACAAAAAAGAAAAAGAGAGAAGAGAAAGAGGGAGGGAGAATAATCATGACAGAAAATAAGAAAAGAGATTCAAGAGCTTCTGAGAGGTTTGCAAGTAATTCACAAAAACTCAGTTACCACATTAGAAATTACATCTGAGCACAACCATCTCTAGAATGCTTTAAGAATTGCTAGGATCACAGTAAGATAGGTGTTCTTCCTTTTGTAGAACAGGGAAATCTGAAGCTAAAATGTTCAGTTCCAATCACAGTTATCTCAATGTTTGTGCCAAGGCAAAAGGAAGTCAGCTGAGACTCCAATATGCTTGGCTTCTAAATTCTGGTAAGTTACTTGTAAGTGTACTGGCCTTCAGGAGTCTGGACACGGTCAGCCCCAATTCACAAAAGAGAAAGTGACATTAAAAAAACTCTTACAATTAAAACTTACAATTAAAGAAATGTTTCATGTGATCACTTTTTGTTGTGATCCTGCTGTTCTAACAGCACAACTGAGAGTCCACAGATATGTCTTTCATATAAATGACTATTATTTTCACTCACAAGTAGCATTGACAGCACATGGATTTTAAACCATAAATCACTATAAATCAAATACTTCCTGTTCCAAGTGGCCATCATTCTCTTCTGTTGCGATGAACTATCTGTTTTCTTGAGTATCTGTTTTTCCTGCTGTTTCTTTTACTGCTCTGTGATTGTAGGTATAGGTTTATTCACACTTGATGTAGTGCCAAATTTTAGGCAAAGAGATCCAATAATGCTTGTTAAGAGGGTCTGGCCATGTAAGTGCACAATGGAGGCGATCTCACATGGCTCAGATGATGGTGACATTTAGAATTGTGTCTATAGGCTGTAAACAGAGTCATATTTTCCTCATAAATCACAAAAGAAACAAAACTACGTGGAACTCTAGAGTATCTGGAAGAAAGAGAGTAAATGATTCATGGGGAGACATCACATTTCCAAGATCATGCTGTGGACAAACTCACTTCCAGCGACATTCACAGAAATGTTGTTCTTGGCTGAACCTTAATCTGCACAGTGTGTTCATCTCTCTGCTCAGCCTAACACCAGACACACAGCCAAGACACACCAATTATCTCACACAGCACATGCTGAGATCAGATTGTCTACAGTATTCTGAGGCTCAGATCACAAATACTGTCACCTTAATGTGGCCCTGGATTTACAGATTCTAAGCATTTGAGCAAACACATCCCAGTTTTGGATAACTTGAAGTTCAGGCGTTAACAAGGAGGTAGCAAAGAGCAATTGCAGCTGGGGAGGAGGGGAGGGAGCCAACCCCTCTCTCCTCCACCAGCTCACCACACGCTGGCCACAGATCCTTTGCCCACCTTAGTGGATGCTAATTCCTCAATTAGGCCTTCACGTTTCTCACACTGGAGCTCCTCCATAGCTGGGTGAGGAACGCAGGGCAGCCACACAGTAATTTTGACATCTCCACTTTGACTTTCTGAGCAGCTGCCTGATTTCTGCTAAGTCATTCCACACTGCCAACTTTTGGTCTACTTGCACTGCCTGTTCCCAAGGCAAGAATAAAATGAAGAGCGAGGCTCACAGCTGTTGGCATCCTGTATCTCAAGATATCTGATATCTTCCTCCTACAGGCAGACTTTCCATGGTCTAGCTATGCCAAGTTTGTTTAAGCTTCAGAGGCAGGCTAAAAAGAGTAGGGAAAATTCTCTTTATCACAGGTATAATGTGTTTTGCAGGACATAAACAAACAGTCTCTGCCTTCCTAAGCAACTCACAGAGTGAGTCTTTGTTTAGGCATCCCCTGATGGGAAGGCACTCTGCACAAGCCCTTGCAGAATAACTCTCCTGGGTCCAAGCCCCAGGCTGCAAGGTGGAGGAGGAGGTGCTGCTGCTGCAGGTGAGGCTCAGCATGTGGCAGGCTGTGCAAACAGCCAGGCCAGGACCACAAGCAGCAATGATCCTCTCTCTGCTTACTTCAGTCTCCCAGTCACTAATGGCAGCACAGAACGGAACAGATTTTTTTTTATCCACTGAAAAACAAAACCACTGCACCTACCAATCCCTGCGTACTGCTTATGAGAGAATGATAAAATGCAACTATGATCTGTGTTCTACAAATCCAGCTCCATGAGAACTATTTACTTCTCCTCTTCCAAAATCTACTTTGAGCAATCGGTGTTCCACATGTGTTTCCAACTATTGCGTTGATCAGCTAACACACAGGTCTGAAGGAGGAGATGAATTGCAACAATATAATAAACAGTTCACAGGAATGGATACGAGCATCAGTTTTGTAGCTCTCCTGTGAATTGAATGGATTCCTGTAAGCTTTTATTTAACAAACAAGTAGCATGAGTGGAGCGAAAAACTATACAAGTCTTAAATGATTTAACATACTTCTGAAATGCTAACGCTACTCCAAACGCTTCCTTTTCCCAGTTGCTTTTCCTCAGTGAGCAGATTTCAATCAGGTGGATTACCTGGTTTAGCTGCGATTATATTTCAAGTTGTCGTCAGCAAGAAAAGCAGAAAACGCCCAGGATGACATTATTGCAGGAAAGAAGTGCTGAGACTTTAATGCCCTCTCATTGTAATGGCCCATTAGTGCCGAAACATTACCCACTTCTGATGGCAATCAGCCTGTACCTGCTAATTACTGCACATATGAGTGTCATGTTGGCTTTTGCTCCTTGATTTAGATATATACATAGGGCTATGAAGTCATCCTTAGAGGAAAACAGCAAAGGAGTAAATAAGACAGTTTGTAAACATGATTTTTTTCTGTTATAGCTCATTGGCACCACACAATTCTTGTATGTGAGATACATGTCAGAGGTGTCAAAATGGGAGAGGGATAAAATTAAAATCAAAGAATTGCTTAATGCATTAAAAAGGAGAAGAAAAAAAAAACCAGGAGTGAGAAATAGCTTTAGTTTCACTGTATTCTGTCAATTGTGCCAGCTTTCTTCCCTTCACAGGGTATCATTCATAGCTGTGAAAGTCTTTGGTGAACAGTCCTACATTTATATTGCAGAGAACCCATAAGACACAGAAACCCTGCCTCAATCTCACACGTTTCCTGAATCATCAGATGAAAAGAACAAAACATTAAAAATGTGTGAATCCTACCACAACAAGAAAATATCACAGGACCTCCTGCACTAGAATTATTACAGCTGCAACACTTCTGCTGTCTGTTTACATTTGCAACAGAAAAGGACAGTAAAAAGGAAGTTTTGTGTGGTTTAGGTGCTGTTTAGCTTTAGGCATGAAGGCTTTTCAGCTGTCATCTCTTTAGAAATGGCATGTCCTAAAAGACTGACACATTTCATTGGCATACAAGGCAGATCAAGACTATTTATGCTTCCAAAGTGCCACAATACCATGCTGAAAGTAAAGCCATGCAGAAATGGTAACGTTAAATACAGCTTACTGCAAATGCAGAAAATATTTCTGGATTTTATTATCTGTACCTCTGAGGATTTCTACCAGAAACCTATTGCTAGGAAAAGAGAAAAAACTTGCTGATATATCACAGCATTAAGATCGTGTTAGTTTGTGAAACATGTTTGGTAACCATGGGTACTAAACAATTTCATAAGGATTTCACATAATCTAGGAACTATAAATAGACTTGGAAACAAAGTAGGAGCTTAATGCAATATCCACAGGTTGGGAAGCAAAATATTCTTTGTAATTTAATTTATTTCTATGTGTTTCAATGAGCATTTTTAAGGCATTTCTGGCAATGCCATAATTTATTTTCTGCGCATATCTTCTTTTCTAGCTTATCCTGCCCAATCAAGCTGAGCCTGGGTGATAATGAACCAGGGAGTAATAATAAAGCCTCACTCAATTTATTTAAATTTTGGAGGAAATTGTGGAGAGTAATGTGTATTAGCCGATGCTAAGGAAATTTAACCGGGTGAAAGATACATGGAACAGAGTACTTGTTCCATTATACATTTTTTTAACTCTTTGCACACAGCTAAAAAAAGAACTGAATTTCTCATGAAGACAAACCAACAAATATAGAAGGCAGTTCGCTATCCAAATTTTGGATGATTCAACACGAAGACTACTCAGCTAATCAAATAATTAAACTCATGATCTAAAGCATTTTACAACAAAGCTCCTGAGGAGAGCTTAGAAATTCATGGTAATACAGAGAACTCTGTTTAACAGAATAGTGGCTGCTATAATTATAACTTCTATTCATATTTTAGCATTCTCCTTCATCACCTTCACCTCTCCTTTCAGAGTGCGTTCTTTGAGAAGAAAAAGCACTTGTAGATTTTTGGGGAGATTTTTCTAGTGTCAATAGAAGAAAATAAAGCAGCATCTTGTTTCAGGGTTACTCTGACACCCCATAACGAAAGTGCCTCAGCCTCACAAGCTGAATCTGTTTCAGCTTTGTGAACATTTTTGATGAGCTGCTTACTGACATCTTTATTCAGCTTTCTTTGACTGCAGTATAGCAAAAGCTGTATAAATCTATATTTTCTATGAATAAACTCCCATCCAATCACAGATACCTCAGACTTAGTTTTAATACAGGCTTCAAGCTCAACCAAGCCAACCTCATGGGATCTGTGGTATGATATTCAAACTCAGCTGAGAATCAGAGTACTAATGCAGTGGGACTTCAACCGCAAGCCACAGTTCAAGTCCTCATAATTCATCAGCTGTTAATCAAATCACTCAGGGCTCCAGGGCTGTGGCTAGGCTGGGTGAAATAGCTGGCAGCAACACTTACAGTGAAGACAAAGGCTGGGAAGACGCAAAGCCAAATCCAAGCAAATGCTCCAGCAGTTCTTCCCTGTCAAACTAATTCATGTGTGCTCAGTTTTTAATGAGAAATTCTTGATGAATTTAACACAAATGGCTATTTTCTAAAGGCTAACTAGCATATGGATTTATACTTGTAAAGCTGGAGCTAATTACAGATTTTTTTCATGTTTTCTTGGCTAAACTTGTCGTTAAAGTGGAAAAATATGCACAATACAACATTAAGGCGAAGAAGTGTTTTTCTCATTCTAGCAAAAAGTTTCAGTTATTAGATTTCTCATATTAAAATAAAAGTTACCAGCAATCTTTTCTAGCACTGCTGGCCACCATCATCTGTGTAACATTTTAATTGTCTAAAGTGGATTTTCATTACTTACCTGTTAGTATTTTAAAAGTTTATATTTTTGAGGGTTTTCTTGGACTGTGCACACCGAGCCAGCCCAGTGGATGCCGCAGGGGTTCCAAGCTGCACACTGGAGCTCTCCAACCTCAGCATCTCAGCAGCCAGCCCAGAGACCCTGCCAACCTGCCCCAAGAAATCCACTCCTGCTGAGGGAGAGTGGGACTTGGCAAGGAGAGACGCAGAGTGAAATCTGAGGTACAGGAGAAGGCCAGGAGCATCACTGCCATCCCACTCCAGAGGTGAGCGGGTCATTTCCCAGCAGCCTTAGTGCTTCCCCAGATGTGCCTGGCAATGCATTTTGGATCACTAGCCAGGAATTACTTTTTCATGCAACAACATCTTTGTGACCGTAAAAAGAAAACTTCTGAGAACAAAGGTGTTTAAACAAAACTTAACATTTCCTTATTTTATTCCAAAATTGTGCTTGGCTTTGTACTTATTAGTAAGCATCCTCATCAAGGGTCGAGCTTGTTTTTCAAGGTATTATTGTAGTTTAGTTCCAGTACTCAAGTCCAGTGCATAGAGGGCTAAAAAGAATTTTTCATAATTTTTCTCTCCCTCCACCACCTTGATACTGCCCAAAAGAATTCTTGCAAAGGACAAGAGAAAGAGAAGAGTATTCTCTCATTGTGGATTTTTCTCTCATTGTGGATTTGGCTACTGACAGCCTCTTGGGTTTGACAGGCTATGCCACTACTCCACGCCTCAGAAAACCATTCCTTATACATCAACATAAGTGCGGATTTTAAGGCTGACTTCAAAATGTGAATTACTATGAAATCCAAACATTATTTAAAAGGAAACACATGAATAGCACAGCTTCCAGTATAGTATCATGAAAATCTGCATTTCACAGAGCTAAGCTAACAAACTGCAAAATGAAAGAGATTACTCTCTCAGGTCTTCCTTGGGAAGCCATTTGACCAGGTATGTACAAGACAGTAAATGTCTTTCCAATAAGTGTGGAAACTTAGGTTCTCTATAAAAAATTGGTTTTCTATTAAAATTCAAACTCAGAGTTTTCTCTTCCACATTATCATCCTTGGGGTCTGTTTTTTCTTTTCCAAAGGACAAGCAAAAATATCACCACTGCTCTATTGAATTCCTATTGCAAGGATGAATAACTCCAAAGGCTGAAGCTGCCTACTGTTACTGTGGTTACCAAAGTTTCCTACCTACTGAATCTGTATGTCAGTTCTGTTCCAGTTTGCATATTTCAAGCTTCTGTTACTGATAAATGTTTTTTTCTTTTCTATCTGCTGTAATGCAAACAACAAAGTATGGTTTACCTTTAAAGCAGTCTTTGACTTCCATCGTCTGTGTAATGTCCCAGTCTGTGCCCATTTCGCACCAATTATTCATTTTGGGTGTTTCCACTGATTCCATCTGACTCCATGATGCCAAACTCTACAGAAAAAAAAAAACAACAACATTTCTTGCAGTTGAAGGAAATTAATTACACCAAGCAGAGGACATGGAACATCTCACAACCACACATCTCCAAGGATGTAAACTATGCACTCTTGCAGGGACGACATAGCAGAGAAGTCTGACACACTGAGCACGTACATATTAATTGTGCAAAACTTTAAAGGCTCATGCTTTAAAGAAGCACCAGACATTCTAAACACAGACAATTAACTCTGAAATGGGCACACTTTTTCTTCCTCCTTCTAAAAATCCTTTTGGTGAACACCAACACCAGCAGCAGGACGGCACTGCTCCTCTGCACCGTTTTGCTAACAAAACTGGACATTGTTTTATAGAATTCAAACTGGCAGCTTTAATCCAGGGCAAATGTGTGGTTGGACCAAAGTACAAAGAAGTTATTGATGCAAAACCATATCATAAAGTCATTCCTAGGTTCCATTTCTCCACAGATGACAGCAAAACCAGAAGAGCAAGATTTTGATGATATCAAATAGCATCTTTGATATTGTATATGCTTTGCAGTTCCTCACTTTTGAAAAACATATAAACATACAATATTTGAACAGTAGTTTCTTAAATGCATTCCCCCTTTTATTTTTTCCTCTGTAGGACATATACACTGTCTGAAGCACTTTCTTTGGTTCCTTTAAGATTAGCAACAACTCTCTGGAGACTTTGAAGCAAAGGAAACTCTCAAATCTTGTCAGGGTTTAATCAAAAATCATCTTACTTAATTTTAAAATACTGGGTTTTCATTTTCCTTTTAAAGCAGTATTTGACTTTAAATTTAAGGTTTTAAACCCACAGGATTTTGTTTAAATATTTTGCATAAATTAATGCAAAGGGAAATTGCTTGACCTTGGGTTTTTTAATTTGGCAGAGATGAAATAATTTTAACTGTCTTAATGTAAAACCTATGTAGATTAACTTTAGTACAATATGCAGAGCTCAGCAAAATGCTTTTCTGACTTTGGAACACAGATAAGTCCTCCCCCCAGCCCACAAAAAACACAAACCAAAACAAAACCCGAAAAAGAAGCCCCCCAAAACCAGAATATAATTTTACCACAAAATTAGAGCTCACTGAACACAGAAGCAAACCAAAGAATTGCTGAAGGACTCTGTTTCCAGCACAGCTGCTACAACAGAGAATGAACCTAGCTGATAAATTCCCAGGACTGGATGAATTAGAGCCTTGAAGGCTCACACGATACATAAATTAATGAGGTCTGTATATTGTAATGAAAGATTGGCCTCTGTCTGCCTTCCTCTGACTGACAGTGCTGACCGTTTTCAGAAGCCATGGAGAAACGAGCACATCAATGTTTTTAGGAACATATCACAGGACATCCTGGAGCTTCAGGGTCCCTGCCAGGACATCAAAGCAAGCCATTCTCAAGCACAGAGGTCCCTTCAGTGACAGTGCTGCTGCCCACGTGCCCATGACAAGCAGATCTATTTACTGCATCTCAGGGCAGGTCCCCCAAACCACTGGGGCTTTTGAGAAGCTTAGTGAATTCCTGTAAGCCTGTCCTTTCACACAATCTGCACTGTCAGATTTTTGATATAAAGTTGGAACCACATTGTCATTTCCCTCGAATAACTGATACTCTAAATACCAAAGTGATGGGCAAAAGACACCAGGACTGGTCCCAGGCAGGGAAAGCAGCTGAGTGGGACAATTGCAGAAAACTACTGAATTGCAGTGGTGCAAACACAAAAGGTTATTTGAGGATTTCTAAACTGCAAAGGCAATGAAACACAAGAGGAAGGGAGGTCTGATTTGGAAAATTATGCTGCTGTCATTATGCTACAAGATAAGTCCATGAGATGCTCCTCCCACCTACCTCCCAGCCCCATTGAATTTATAAAACTATATAAATTTTAAAAAAATATGTAGAATAATTAGCAAGAGTCAATAGTTATACAAAGAATAGGACAGACCAAGCCCAGCTTTCCCAAATTTTCCTAATTATGCCTCTATTAGATGTTCACTGTATTCAAAGGACAACTGTCTACTGAAAACTAATGATTTTTATGTCATATCTGCCACTTTATGTTATTTCACTGTTGATAAACCAATGCATTTAAGGTGGCATTAGCAGAAGACTGATTTTTAATTTCTGCTTCAAAGAAAAATATGCAATTTTAATTCCATTTATTTTTGCAGTGCCTTTTTAGCTCAGCTCTGACAGAAAGGAAATCAGACATTTGGAAAAATGAGCTAGGTTGATTGAATATTGATAAGCCAATTTTTAATTTATCAAGGTTATCTAGAGGAGCTAACATGACACTGCATACTAACAAGAAATATCAACACACTAAGTGGTGTGTACAGTGAAATATTTCTTTGGGGAAAGAGCCCTGGAAGGACTGGGATTATTAAAATTAAAACCATACAATGGGGATAGGAAGGGACTTCCTAGGAGGAAATTAAAAGCAGGTGACAAGTTTGACAAACAGACTGAGATGAATAGATGGCAAATTTTGTATTTTGCACTGGCTGCAACACAAAAACCACAACAAATGAGTCTGGTAAGAGAGACATCCTCTGAGATGAGTACCTCTACTTTTCACAAAAAACGGCACAAATAATGCTGATGTTTCACTCCTCCAAGATATCACAGCATCCAGGTAATTGTTACAGACCTTACAATACACACTCCACATTATCAGTAACTTGCAAGGCTTGGCAGCTCCCTACAAAAGACAATGCCCAAACAGCTGAGAAGAAGCAAGTGAGCATGATTTTTCAGTCTGGGGATTCAAAAATGAGCAAAGTATACTGCAGCAAAAATAATGCCAGAGGAATATGTAAGACTTTGGAAAAAGTGCACTGATCCCTCTCTTGAGTCACAGCAGCAATTTAATAAAATTACATTTTATAGCAGCACTGGACCAATAGCAGATGTTGGCACTTGTTCATGGGAGATAAATAATTAGAATCATTCATTTCATAGATTTATCAATAATTTAAAAACTATGTGAGACTCGAGTGAGCATCAGTGTGGGCAGGAAATACCAGAAATAAAGCTTCTTACAGGGTGTCTTCCTCTCGTGATGCTAAGAGTGCTGAAGCCTGACTTGAGAGCTTTTTGTTTTAGCTCCTGCTCACTCCCTGTGTCAGCAGCAAGCAGTGGAGCTGTGGCACCTCACCCTGACCCTGCCTGACCCAGCCAGGACAGTCCCAGCCAAAGTGTCTCCATCCTGACTGCTGGGAGCACTGAGCAGGAATTCTCTACCACAGCTGCATTAAGATCTGATTTCACAGATAACTTCCCTTACTGCTGTCTTGCATAAAAGAAGAGTGTCTGATGTAAAAATGAATATTAACAAAGGAAATTTACTTTTTTTCCAGCCCTGAAATATCTTACTTTCCACAATCTTTCATCTGTACCCATGAAAACATATGGCAGTTGGACATAGATAGCATCCTCCAGATGTGGACCTTACGATTTATTCTTTTCAAAAATTCCTCTAATGCATTTCACTAACATTCTCTCAGTTTCATAGTTTGCAGCAGATTAATGTTGCACCTGACTTATGCTTCAGAGATAGGTGCAAAGAATGTTCTTAAAATTTCTGCCCATATGGCAACATCATTAGGCAGACTCAGGAGAATCTCTGGATCTCCCAATTCCAGCTGTGTGCTGTTCATGTTTTCACTACTCCACGTGCTCTTGTCAGAGCTACTCCCTCGTCTGATGTACATGCTTCATTCACAGTTTGTTTGATTCTCCACTGATCTAAAATAACCTCTCCATCCTTTGTTCACTTCGTTTATCTCTCATTAGGGATATCCCATTCACCTTCCAGGAGCAAATTCTTTTACACCATGTCCATTTGTCCTTGGAAAGTTTGGAACTGAATTCATTCATCCACAACTTCACAACTGGTTACAATTCAGCACAAGTGACACTTACCTATTCACACTTTGTCCTCCTTTAAGGAGGACTTAGCACCACCATCATTTGTAATATCTGCTCTTTTACTCCCCTCTCCCTCATTTAGGGGACCCATCCAGTAGGACACAGACTGGTATCAGAACAGGCCATTGAAAAGCAACTTTTTGACTCTATCTTAGCACCCAGCCACCATTTCCAAAACAAGTGACAATAGAGTTATAAATCCTCTAGTATTTCTAAAAGCCTAACTTTACATTCACGTACAGAAAAATTGCATTTCTTATTTTTTCTGAAAACATTGATATTTCAGAAGGTTACAAAGAAATAATCCGGTGTGTTTACCACAAAGAGCCTGAGTCCACCCCAAAACTCCAAACCAAATATTTGTCATTAAATTCTCACATTTCAGCAAATAATTGTCAAACAGGTTATTAATATAGAGGGTCTAAAGCTACAAAT
Source organism: Irena cyanogastra (assembly GCA_013397155.1). Taxonomy (NCBI): domain Eukaryota; kingdom Metazoa; phylum Chordata; class Aves; order Passeriformes; family Irenidae; genus Irena; species Irena cyanogastra. Next base: position 183,545 of record VWZV01003307.1, read on the forward strand.
TTGAGACAGATTATAATTTGTTGCACTCAATGCATTATGAATATACTCAAAGTCATGATAAAGGAAAAAGACACTATTGTACTTTAATAATAGAAAAAAGGTCAAAAATAGTTTAAAAATGTTTCTGGATTTTGTAAACGATTTCATATTGGCATAATTTTTTTATGCTTGCATAGGATATATGTTTTTAACTTTCCAGCTGTGAGACTTCATTGATATAAGTTTGCACTGTCTCATCCCTTTCAAGAGAGAATGCAATGAGCATAATGAAGCTGGAACTGACAGAGGCATAATCTGCATTTGATCTCTTCTGAATGACCCATAGTTCTGCTGTGGTTCAGTTCCTCTTATCTCTTAGACCATATTAATTGGAAATAGAAATCTGAAATATTAAATTGATAACGGACGGCTTTTAATTTCCTTCAGACATTATCATCCTGCATCAATGTGCACAGCTCTGAGGATCTGAGAATCTCTGTGTGAATTAAGTAACAATCTCCATATCTGCATGATAAAGATGGACGGCTCTGACAACATTTACATCTGATACTATTAGAGCCTCTCCAATGATAATCATTAACAAGTCCATTAATGACAGCATATTTCCCTGAGGCCCTGTGGCCATTCGACATTGTAATCTAAATCTATACTCTCCAGAAACTCTATTAGAAAGCAATGAAGTAAGCCCCTGAACTATACAAAGGTTATCAGCCACATTATCTCACTGCGCAAAAAAGATGAGGGAGGCTTCCTTCAGTACTGGCAGTACAGAAGATTAAAATGCACAATAGTATTTGCTCTTAACGAGTAACTATATTACAAATACATTGGCTGAAAGTTGCATTCCAGTGGCTTCAAGCAACTCATACTCAAACCCTTAACTTTCAGAAGATTGTATTCAACTGGAACATCACAGCCCAGAAACTCATCATATTGATAAATATCATCATCTACTAATAATGTTAAAGCCCCAATCCTGTTGGCTTGAAGTCTGTATCTCAACTTACACAGATTTGATTGAAATAAGAGCTACTGCAATATGCAATTCCTTATTTGCCAGTAGATAAAACTGTAGTTCAATAAACAGAAGAATTACTTCAATTTCAAAATTATTCTATTAAAAAAATACACTCATCAATCTATTTTCCGTGAAATTGGTTTCACCTCAGGCCTAACAGTGGTAATCATTCACCATGCAACAGGCATCTGAGGTGGCAGCTTCAGAACAGGAAATATCGCAAACAAAAATAGACGGTTGTTCCCAAGTCCTAATTCTTATGACAAGAATGAAATGAGAGGGCATCACTGCTCCAGTCTCTTCCTGATCTGATCTGGGAGTAAGCACAATTTCAGACTCCTGGCCTATGTACTTGGTATCCTGCATCTGTGTTAAATCAAAAGTTTGCTGGAATCAACAAAACATGAAGTCCTAATGTAAACTGCTTCTGAGGAGGAATATTTTATTTCCTTAACTGCCAAAAGCCCACAGTTAACTATTCACTATTATAATTTTAAAGTTCTTCATGAACGCAAAATTTCCCAGAATGTCAGCATTTTATAAAGCAAAATAAATTATGCCCAAAATAAAAAGGAGAAGTATGGATCAGTGTATTGAAGCCATGGGTAGACACTGATAAGGAACATCCCTATAGCCTTCAAGTTCATTGCTAAACTGGCCTCATTTTACCACAAATCTGCCCTGGCCACGATGGATTTTGGTTTTGCAGAAAAGGATGCGTTTGTCTTAAGGCATTACAGAAGCTGAAAGACAACTGTCTATAAATTACTTGATTATGTTGCAATGAAAATATGAACACCTTAAGAGTTATCATTGACCACTCAATGTTTTAGGATTATGTCTTTTTTAGTCCCAGCAATAAAAATCTATCAATATTTAGCAGCTATTTATGTTGTTCACTTTATGTACCATGAGAAAATCTGACAGGACACTGTTAACACAGGTATTGAATACTAATACCTCTTCAAATTTGTGTCATACTCATAACAAGCTCTGAAATAAAATAATGTAAGATTCTTTGATTTTTTTTTTTCTATGTAGCCTCCATTAGAAACAGAAGAGTGAACTAGGTGAACCTTCAGTTCAACACCATATAGGAATTTATATCTCTATAAATAGTATCTAATTTAGAAGATCTTTAAACTATTCCTGTTTCCTCTTAAGTCTCTCTAGATGAACTGGGAGATTACACACAATACTTGTGTCTCTACTTAGTTTCCTTAGCCACATTAAGTTTTCCAGGCTTCTTAGAAGGGAAAATACACTTTAGAAATCCACTCATTAAATACTGCTCCAAACTGGAGAAAAAACCCTATTTTGTAAACAGTCATGTTAAGAGCATCTTAACTTCTGAGCTATCATTACTCTTTTAGAATTTAACATTTAGGAACAGAACTTGAAATTTCGTATAATATGTTATAATTTACTCAGCTATCATCAAGGTCACTCCTAAGCCAACTGCTCAAGAAATATTATATACAGAAATGTAAAGCAAGTTCTGTGTTATAAAATACAATGGAGCATTTTAAAATCCAAATCCCTTCCCTCCCTCCAAGGGAACAAATTATTTTTTCCTGGAAACCAGCATGCTGCTAGATTCAGCCTCTGTCTGCCAAATCTGAGTCTGAGTGAATGTTTCGCAGTGAAGACATAATACCTTGGAAAGAGAAAACACACATAACGAACCTGACAAGAACAGCAGTGCACATGGGGCTTAGCCATGGGAACAAGTACTGTGCCAGAATTAATCACATCCAGAAAAGTACAACTCCTTCATGCTCATCTTTAGTGCTTGCCAATGGTGCTGACAACTTCTAACATGAAGCAGTATATTAGGAGCTTTTCTGAAAACCTGCAGAAAGATTAAAGGGCGGTGATAAGTCTCCTCAGATTCAGCTCAGGCAATAAATGGCGATGGATTTTCAGAAACACACTGAAAACCCCGTATCAGCACACAAATGTACTTGGTCCGTGTTTGTGATAATTCACATGAAAGCCTGAACTCCAGGTTCTCAGTGAAATGTGTATTTCCTGGTGTATTCAAACACCCGCAGAGTTCTAACAATGCCAGCTCATCCTTTATTGCACTGGCTGAGCAAAACGACAGGCAGAGCTCTGCACCAACACTGCTGCAAACCCAGTCGAATTCAAAGTCTTAACAAAAGCTTTTAAAAAAAATCAGCAAAAACAACCCAGAACAAAATAACCCAACTTACTCCATTTTCACTCTGCATAGCATATAATTTTTTCTCATAGGCTGAGTGGTATTTGCTTCTTTTGGAAAATCAACTTTTTTTTTTTTTTTTAGTGGCTTAGAGGAGCCTCTGCAAACTGCCTGAAGCAAGTTCCTCCTATGTATAAACACCAGTTTGGGATCTTCAAATCTAAAAAAGATTTATTGAATCATCATTGCAAGATCATTTCTCTAGTATTTTACGTGCACAAAGGATCACTGCCTTCCAGTTCTATTTCAAGAAAGGCATTACCTATTGTCTGTTTTCAGGATCCATTACATTCTGCTCAGCAGTCTACCAATGCATGACTTGTACTACTGAACCATCTCCTTGAGACTTGGTATCTCCTTAACAAGACAGTCTTGGCAGGAACTTGGCTTTCATGGTAATAAAATAACACAGAGGTTTTTAATTACCTCTGGACAGTTAACCTTCATTGATTGTTCCATGACTCCATCACGTCAGTGTTTCTGGAAATCACTCATGACAGACAACCTCTCCAAACAGTCTGACTTTGCAAGATAGGCAAGAAGCCCTTTTTAGTGACTTAACAAAAATAATAAGAATTATACAAAGTGCTGAAATGAAAAAGAAGAAAGAAAACAACATACAATTATATAAAGATTTGAAAGAAGAAAAATAGGAGAGAACAGAGAAAATTAAAGTGGAAAGGCAAAACCAGGTAGGAAGCAACAGAATGGGAAGAAAGCTCAAGGGCAAATGTAGGAATAACTGTTCCTCTTGCTTCTCCATAAGCAGAACAGTACCCTGCCAAATGTCTAAAACCAGGTATACACACAAGGAAGTACTGTACAATATCCTGCTCTCTAGTCTTCAGGGTCACTTCAGCAATCAGTATTAGGCTTTTCCATACTGTAAACTGGAGAGGAAACCAGTTTCCATAGACAATTGTTCCCTCAAGTGTGTAGATTTAACCAGAAAAGAAAAAAACCCCAACCCTAAAATATTTAGATGCAATTCTCTAGATTGGTCTTTCTGGAGCCTCACACACAAGGTTTGTGCAAATCACTTGACAATCTACTTTGCCTAGAGGAGTTAGCTGGTTTTGGCAGCTCACAGTCTCAAAACAGCTTCCAGTAACTTTTGTTAACTTCCTTGTATGTGGTTATAAATGAACCTTTTCTACTCTTGTAAAATCCCATCAGTATGGGGGGCACACAGAGCTTCAGACAGGATTATATTTATCAAGGCTGTTGCTACAAATACTACTCTTACAGTCTCAAATGTCATCTTAAAATCTAAACACCTGCAAGTCTCTGATATGGTTACATCAATTGCAATTCGTTCAGACAGTGATAAACTGTCAAATCTGTTTGGTTTGTGCTGTTTTCCCTTTATCTTTTCCTTTTTCAGAATCTGTGACAGCTTTATGGGAATGCATTATTCCTTGGGAAATATAAGATCTGCACAGCCTTTTCAGTGAAAGACAGTATTCACAAGTTCCATAAGCAGTAAAAAAAGAGCTGTAAATGGGCTGAGCAATTTTCTTCCCAGTTTTGATGTAAAAACCAGGTAAGAGGAGACGTGCAGACCTCGCTGCAGATCCCCACGCTGCTTTGCTTCTGGCACACACTCACTGCTCTGTACTGGGGAAATGAAAGTTGCATCATCTTGAGTGCCTGATGAAATCACCAGGCAAGAGTGATTTTCTCTTTCATGCTGGGCTTGTTGTGGTATCTTCCATCTCAATGATGGTCTGAAGCCAGAGTTCCTGAGAGCCCCCTGGCCACCACAGAGCACGTTTAAACTTTTACATTGCAGAGTTGCTGCTATGTTTAAGCAAGTAGCCCAGTCAAAATATTTACCTTCACAATTCTCTTTGCAGTAATTTTCCAGGGAATTTCAGACACTAATGAGTGTGCACCTTTCCAAGTTTGACAAAGAGAGATGTCAGACGGCAGAAACCCCTCTTCCAGATCATGAGGTATGAAAACTTGTAACAATCACGACTTCTGAACCAAGAACTAAGCTGAGGTTTGCTTTTGTCCTAAATTCAACCTTCATGAAACTCTGCTACAAAATCTATGTGAAAGTCTCCTGAGATTGTCCTGCAATTCTGAAATCTGTAATGCAAGAGGGCTTCAGAGAGGGATGAGAGTACTAATCTGGATCTCAGAAACGCACTCCAAATACAAAGCAAATTATTTCCCTGCAGGGAGATGGCCAATTTTTCCATTCTCTTCCCATTTTTAATTATACAACTGATGCAAGAACTGACTCTCAAACAGGACATAAACGTAGTCCTACAGAAAAATATATTTTCTAAAACCACTTCTACCCTTTCTCAATGGAATTGGATTTCAGAAGATTTCTAAGATGAGAACTACTTTTTAAAAATTAGTTAAAGTTTTTTTTTTATTCAACATGTGTCTAGGATTACTTGGAAATTGATCTTTACCCTAGCAATGAATTGCATCCCAAAAATAACTTTCTAGATAGGTAGCTTCTAATATTTCAAAAGAACAACTACAATGTGGCATAATTGCAAGGGATAGTTTGATAGTATACAGACTATAATTACATGGTATTTCATGTCTGAGTCATCCTAGGAATAGAAATGGAAGGAAGCAATAAAAATTACTCAATCACAAGCTTAAAATATTCTAGCCAATAAATTTAAACAGCCAACAACACACTTAACATATATGTGGCACAGGCAGCTCCTGGTAAATTATGAAGCACCTGACAAATACTGTTAATTCCCTTGCACCTAAGTTAATTGCAGATTCCAGCAAGCAATCAGATATGATGAAATTATAATTTTTGGAAACTACCACATGGTTCAGGCTGAAGGAAGACAGCTTAAAATAGACCTTTGAAAGGTAGCACTAATTAGGCAAAGTCTTAATTCTTCTCCTCTCAGCTTCAAAATTGCAGGGACAAATTCTCCTTTCAGAACACTGTGTGAAAAGCAGCTGTAATCACCAGGACTGTACAGGTATATTGAATGCAGGATTTTAACCTCCCATGGAAAATTTCTTTTAACCTCATTTACTCTCCAGAAAGAAATAGTCCCTAAACAATAAATCAAGATTTTTTTTTTAAACCGGGTTTTCCCAGTGCCTTAGAGAACCAATCCTAATTTGTTCAAAAAGTACTAACAGAGCTATGGAGTATTCTGGAAGAAAGAGGTCTAAGAGAACAGCTAAGCAAGAAGCATTACTTGAGAAGAGAGAACAAGAAGAGAGAGTAAGAAGATGGGAGGTCAGGAATCATTTGGGAAGCTGTGTTCAATAACTCAAAATGCATGATGCTCATATAACTCATCATAAAATACCTCATCTCTCTCTGACATCTCCTCTAACTCAGTCCCATTTTCCATTTTGATTGAAGTAACCTGCTCCTCACTGACTTTCTTAACATTCATCTCATTCTTACTTGGCCGTGGAGCTGGCATACTTTGAATTTTTCATTGAAACAAAACATGCCTCCTTCAGTCACCTCAGACCTCCCTGCCATCTCCCACTTCCATTTCTAATCACATTAGAGACTCCAGTAAACCACTAAGCTCAAAAAAGGTCAGTTTTCACCACTGGCACCTAACACACAGCAAAGCCTATCCTGACCTTGAAGGACCTCTTCCTTCTCCTGCTGTAAAAAACCTCAAGCTTCTGTACATCCAGCACCAGCAAACTGACTGGAAAAAGATCATAGAATAGAAAAAGTGGTTTTTATGTCACTGAAAAAGACAGAAGACAGCTTTGTAGACCCAAGCTAGAAGGCATAAACATGCTGTAATTATGGTTATTAATAACAACAGCCACATTTTATCCTGATTGGTGCTCTAGGTCACTGCATCCTACCTAAACACTAGTGGCATGCACCTGAGGCAGAGAGAAATCTCAGTTCACACTCAGAGCCCATCTAATGCCATGGGGTCTTTCAGGCTTTTGTAATTGCCAGGAAAACAAAAAGTATATTTTAAGCCTTCAAAAAAGGTACAAATATATGTTATGATTAGCAGTACTGTGTACATGGTGAACGTTGAAGAGTTCTAGAAAAAGCCAGGTGTGTTTGTATTTTTAATAATATACTGGTAATGCCTTTCCCATTTTTCTCCTTCAATGGAATAAAAGAGTTTTACCACACCAATACTTTGAGTAAGACTTCATACAGTTTAACATAAAGAGCTGGGAAACGTTAAAAGAAAACTGAAAATCTCTGGTTTTATGAGGAGTTGTTCTAAGAGCTCAGGCATTTGGAAAGCAGCAGCAACCAACTCATTTACTACATATTATATTTTCCCTCTTGCAGCATATCATTTGTTCGTCAAATTTGTATTACTGAGCCCCAGAGTGGAATATTTCAGATGAAGACAGAAAGGACAAAGTGTGGGTGGACAGACACCAAGTGCTTGTACATGCCAGACTGCCTGATCAGTAAAAAGGAATTACTCATAAATGGGACTTCTGAGAAAAATATTAGGCACAATTGTGCTTCCAAGTCCCGTAAAAAGAGAGACAGCTTCCACTCCACTCCAGGTAGAGCTAACCTAACTAGCACATTAATTTTTTTCTGATTTCCATGACTCATCTAGCACTAGTAGAGGGCCTGATCTTGCAAGATATATCTTTAGCAGCTGTGAACTTCATCCTGACAGGTCACTTGAAAAAAGCACTGATCACTGATACCCCTACATTAAGCAAGAACAGTTACTTAATGTAATTGATATGCTGGAGAGGGATCTAGAGGAAGTCCCACAGGTCCCTCATGAAAATTTATCCATCAGTCCAAGGGAAGAATGGATGGTGTCCTTGACTTTGGGTGAATCAATTTCTTTTGGACACTCCTGAATCTTTTCAGTACGAAGAACTTCTAAGACTCAGGGGCAAAAAAGTATGTGAAGACCTTACTATTTGGGGTTTTTTAATGAGCTGATATCAACAAATGCCAGTATTCAGAAGCCAATTGCCAGGAGAGAAAGATCTAGAATCCCACAGGAAAATATTTCACCATATACCTGCCTTATCTGCTAGAGGTTTAACTTCTGAGTAGACCAAATTTTGATACCAATGAGGAGCTTCCCTACTTGAGCATAAACATGTGTTACTACATATATATATTGATAATGTCAATACACATTGATGCATGCTAGTTGCCCTTCTTTAAAGGATAATATAAAAATACAGACACACGAGAAATGGTTACACACGTGCAAGATACAAATAAATAGAAGTAAATAGAAGGTATCCTACAGTGACATGTCTTTCACTCTCTGAACCATTCTCACTTGTTGGCTAAACACTGAGGAAGTACTCTGAGCTTTGAAAGGTGTCCTGATCAGAACAGCAACAGCAGTAGACGTGCAGTGGCATGAACATCACCACCAAAGAGAAATTAATCAGAGTCTGAGGAACAAAATCGATGAAGACATTTATTCAAATGACCTGCTTTTTTCAAGTACCTTCTTTCTACCTTAATAAGAAATACAGCATACATCTATTGAACATGCAAAAGGGTGGAAAGATAAAGCATTCACATTTCTTCTTGTTTTGAAGCCAGCTCCCACGTCTGTTTTAAAGAGCACTATATATACAGGTATTACATAGCTTGACTGTGATATCCTCCAGAAACAGCACTTGCTGTCTGTCGGTTTACAAACACAAAACACTATGGAAACTCCAAGAGAAGAGACAGAGAACGTTGCAGCTGCCCCATGAGCAGGCATGGGTGAGGTGTGTGCCCTTGGTCTCAATCCACAACTCAGCCAGGAGAACATCACCATAGATTGAGGCAGAAATTACAGAAAGCAATGGCAATCTCCAAGAAAGCCTCCTGCTCTTTGAAATGAAAGTGATGGCGCAAGCACAAGATGCCTCTTGCTCTACCACAGTGGCTTTTGACCCATTCACTGATAGCTAAACTTAAAATTATGTGTCCAAGTCAGTGAATTCCCTTTAATGAACAAACTAGACCAAACCAGCACAGTCACAACATTGTCTCCAATAAAGACACATCATAAGACACATAAGTGCAACAGCAGCTTTGCAGATTCCAGAGGTGCACCAGAAACAGATTTTAAAAACCACACATGTATATAGAAATTATTCATCTTGTCATTCTATACCACAGGCTTAGTATTTGCTTTGCTGCAACTTCCCACAATAATCTTATGTCACTCTGAGTAAAACTTCTCCAGGAAGTGTGCTTTTGAATGGGAAGTGCTTACTCTTCTTAAGCAAGAGTTTCTTCTAGGGACTAAAGAGAATGGAAAGTTTTGCAGCTGAACCATCAGTACAAATCTAGATCACACTGACTAATGGAATTTGGTTACCAGAACATTAAGGAAGCTGTGAGTTAGGTCAATCACACACACACCTGCAGACTGGAAGTATTTTTACCTGAAACCAGCGTGTTTGCACTGCCAGAAAGGCCAATAATTGGATAGGAATGAGAAACAGCTATTCTCATACTTGAGTCTTTCCTTCAACTTTATTTACAAAGTACCCAGGCATAAAAAAAGAGGAAAAACTTGAAAGGTTGGCTCCTATTTTAAATCAGGTTGTGCAACAAAGCCTGTAGAATTGCTATTCCAGTGACTTTCCTGAACACTGAATCCTTGCTTTGAAAGTTAAGATCAGTATCTGTAGCTTGCAGCTTTTTTTGCAATTTGTATTCAATAGAGCTACCAGAAATCACTCCCTTGAACAATACATGGTCTTAAAAAAAAGGACAGTTCATTTGACACTGGGCTATTCTTCAAAAATTTTTCAGTCAATCACAGGGTTAGTCCATCTTATTTATAGGACACTATACATGAATGATAAATTAGGTTATACTAATTAGAACAAAAATAAATTAGAAAAAAATCTATTTAAAACTAATGTCTAAAAAGAAAATGTAACAGAAAGTTGGACTTTAATCACACACATATTGTCTAGTGCAACCTCATCTCAGCAATTATTCTATTTACGTTGGCTAAATACCATTTATTATGGACAAAATACCAAATATCACAGAACTGAAAGCAAACATTTGATAAAAATCATGCCAAAGAGAATTCTAAACTCTCCTTGCATGGTTTCATTTAGAAGCACTTTATCCCTATAATACAGGGGAATGTTACCAGTACAGCTCTTTGCTTAGGTAAATACCATTAGTTTCCTGAATACAGGTACATAGGGTTACAGAAAGGCTTTTAAGTAAACAAGAGTGTAAGAAAGGGCTGGCTGGTGCCCCATGGCAGAAAGGTGTTTTAACCCACAGAAATGAACTACATTTCAGTTCCTTGATAATGTGTGACACTGAAAAATAGCTTGTCTTAATGAAACCAAATTTCTTACCTCTTAAAGAAAAAAAAGTAACAAAATTAATTCAGCTCTACTCCACCAGTCTAAAAAACTAGACTTCTAAATTTTTTTCATATTCATTAAAAAAAAAAACACTCCAAGGCTGAAAAAAAATATAGAGCTATTACACTCCTCAGAACCAGCAACTTCTTTGTCAGAGCATGCCAAGAGATGAATAAAAATATTAATCAGACACTGATTTATTTATGTAGCATCATACCAAAAAGGAGTGGATTCCCCAATATACAGAGGTGCTGCTTTCTGAATTCCTCCTTATTTGTAGTACCAAAGAACAGATAAAACCAGCTGTTTGAGTCTATGCAATGGCATAGGGAACTAGTTTTAGATCTGTGTTTTCTTTCTAAAACATGTGCATTTTTGTCCCAGAGTCCTTCTATATGCTATCCAATTAAACAACAACAATATCCAGCCACCAGAAACTGATGCTGAGAAAGAGAACTTCCTATTTAGAATAAGCTCTTGAGTTAAAACAATTTCTAACTAGATAGTACAATGGCATGACAACCCACACCAGAATTGTGTGCATTTTTAAACTCAAAAACTGAATTAATTTAAGAGCAATGGAAACTTCTATGATGAAGGACATTACAAAAGGCAGAAAATCCTGAAGGGTTGGTCTAAACACCAAAATATTTATCTTGCCTAGGTAAACAAAAGACTTCTTGCCATATCCCGCCAGCCAGAATTTGCTTCCTCCACATGACAGCCCCAAACTCAGGACAAAAAGTTGAAGGCAAGTGTGGCTAGCAAAACAGCTGGCAGGTGCACAGGGAGCCTACAAAGCACACACACTGGTGGTGGCCTGGGCTTTTAACCTGTCCACCTGGCAGGTTTCCCAGGTGGAAGCAGTCTGCTGTCTCTCCAGCAGCTCAGCTGCTATCTATGAATATCTTAACTCTCATAAAAAATACATTACCTCTACCCTGCACTCCTGACTTTGTGGGGCTGCCAGAGGAATGTGGACAAGCTACTTCATTGCTGTAAGGAATTGCAAGAAACACTGATTTTAGGACCCACCTGTTTGGGTCATTTAGTAGATATTTTCTAGGTGTACTTCGTTATTCACAGAATAATAATGATAAACTATGTCTTCCTTGTAAATTTTGTGTGATGGCATCACTTTCTGGTGCTTGCCATCTTTTCCTTCTGGAGAACAGGTATCGAGACTATGATTCTTGTCCAATTCCTATTCCAGACCTAACTATCTCAGCCTTCCACAATACTTTGGAAAAATTTAATCTCTGATCTAGGACAAAAGTTTTTTAAAGCATTTTTTGTTCTCCACATAATCATCATCATCACTTTCATTCACTCCAGTGCATCTCCTGCATTATCACTGGTTCCCAAGGCTGGCTCCTGGATTTATCAAACCTTTAGTTGCTTTCCTTAGCCACCTTGTACAGTCATTTCTTGACATCTTGTCTTTATTCCTGCCCCTTGATTCAAAGGTCCTTGGGCTCTTTGCCTAGCAAACTTCTGTGTATATAACTGTCATTTTAATGCAATTCATACATCCTGAAGTATCAGAAAGGAAAAATTTGAGGTACACTACATTATATTAATGGCAGCTGCACTGTGTATTAATTCATTTATAATGGGGTTCTTCAGAGATGAAGGCTAAATGCATAAATTAACATAAGAAAAAATTTAGTACTGAACAGTATCAAAAACATATCTTATGCTGTATTAAAAAGATGACACACATCCTCTAAATTTAATGTATTAATTTTAAAAGCTGGTGATTGTATAAGGCTTATTGCACAGCTCAACAGTTGGAACATGCTATTAACATGGGAAAATTCCATTGAGAAAGTAAATCAGAATCTTCAATAATAGATATGTATGATACCACTTTTTTCCATTCCTTCACTTTTACATTAGCATCTACCCAACTGCTTCACCTCACAAGACAGACAGCAGGTCAGACATGGTACAAGTGAAAGCAATCCAATTTCAAAAGTGTCTGCTATTCCCTTACGATTTGTAATTTCTCTTTTAGTCTTCTGGGCACATAATTAAAGCAGCTTAATGCAAAAAATTGGCAGTCACCATGCACAACCAAAGATAAATCACCTTTTCTATATCCTAACACGTTATGAGGCCACAACTAGTACGGAAATATACCAAAGCCATGGCGTAGAAACAACCAGCTGGCTGAAATCTACCCAGTTCTTCAGCTGATTTTTTTTTATCCAGAAATACACTCTACATTATTAAGCCATCCTAGTACTTTCTTTAGAGGGTGCTTGAAGAACAAGAATGCTTGTTCCTAAGCAGCCCCACATGGAATGAGTTCCATAAAATATCACTGGTCTTGACTTTTCATTAACTTTGGTTCACAAGCCCTACTTTCTAGGACTGATAAATTCAATTTGTACTGCAGTGGTTGTTTCAGTCCAACCTGTGTAATAGCTCTATTTTTTTTTTCCTCACAACTAGTTTGACTTTTTTGTTTTACTTGTTGAAGAGCACAAGTTTTTCTAAAAATAACTTGTAAAAAATCATCAAAAAAGAAATAATTTTAATTTGACAATTTCTACTTTGCAAGCCAAAGAATGAAAAGAACTAGCTGTTATGACTGGTTGTATCTAAATTGTTTAAAAAATACATAAGTGGGGAAACCCTAATAAAAACTGCAAGATATCAAGTGGAAAAGGAATGTGCCAAAGAAATACTTGCATGAGTTGACTCACTAATAACAGAAAAAGATTTTTGTCTTTCTCCTCCCCGCACCCCTTCCAACACATTCCTGTCCTTCCCAGCTTTGTTCTGTCCTTAAATGGTTTCCTCCTTCCCTGTGGCCACTATGGACTGTTAGAGGGGAGTTGTTTCATTTCTTCACTGAGATCAGCAGGCTACAGAGGAAAATGGAGAGGACCCCTCTCTTCAAAATGATGAGGAATAATTTCTGTCTGGTAGCAAGGCAAGGAAATGAAGCAGGTAGATTTAGGATGTACTTCCAGCAAGGTCCCAGCTGCTAACATCAAACTATAAAGGTAAGAGCACTGAGGGAGCTGTGATCACCCCAAATAGTGGGAGTGGAGAAGAAAGAGACAAGAATTTCACAGGCAGTACACAAAATGGTTTCCCAGGAAGAAGAAGAAACATTCGTAACATACTGACCTCTCCTTCTCCAGCCCACAGAAGATGTTTACCCAGTTAAATGCCAACAGCCCAGGACTCACTTGCTTCGTGATTCAGTGAAGCACTGATGTCAATAGCTGGATTCCAAGTGTGAGAGAAATGTGTGTTCCTTAACAAGCCTGACTTTTCACAGCTGACCTACTGCAGGGTCCCAGAGTGCTGTGCCCATTAGTCTGCAGACAACACGTTCAAAACACCTCTGCTGCCAGCAGAGCGCTCACAAATTTCCATCCAATAATTTCAAAAGCAAAACATTTATTCCTTGAAGCCAGCTGACAACATCTAATGCTTTGACCTCCAGAAAGCATGCAGCAAAAATTACCCCAAAAAACATGGCATAACAAGAAAGATGTAGCTAGAAAACTGATGTCTCTGCTGCAGGGACAGAATGACCCTTGTGCCTCATGGAACTGCCTGTGCTGTCCCTCTGCCCTTCGATGGCAAAGTGACAACTACGTGTCTGCTTGTTGAAAATTGCAGTCCCTGTGGCAACCATTGCTTCCTGTTGTATCGCAGAAAAATCATTAAAAAATATGGTAAGTAGGAAAGGCAAGCAGGTTAAAAAGGTTACAGTGTTTTCAACAAAACAGCTTCATATTGTAGCATAAATATATATACTAGAGTGTAAATAACACAATGAATAATGGAAGATCTACTGCAGGGCAGCAGCAAGGAAAAGGCTATTAGACACTTAGGCCCGACTAACACACCTCATGGTTTATTCATGCCTTTTGCCCCAGTGTCAAATGGGCAGGTATCCACATCCCCAGACTTTTAACAGCTGTTACTCAAATGCCTCCTCCTGGGCAGAGCTAGGAATATGGCCAAAACCTAGATGAGCAGAGGAAAAAGAGCTCCATTTCTACTGCCAGAGGGGCTCCACAGAAGCACAAGGGTGATTTGGGGACTCGGGCGAGCCGGAGCAGAGGGGCAGAGCAGGTGCTGCTCTGCACACCAGGTGACAGTCACCCCTGCAGGGCCCCAGCCTGGCACCTGCACAAACACCAGCGGCTCCTGCTCAGGAACAGCAACCACTGGAGCATGAGGCCTCTCCCTTTGCATGGCAGCCATTCCCAACAAGGGCAGGTAGGACTGCTTCAGCTCCCAGCCTTTGTGAGCTGGCAGCCCTGGAGCCCGTGCCTGCTTCCTTCACATAAAGCTTTTTGAGCAATGCTGACTCAAAAGTAATGCCAAGAGAAGTTTGGTGGGCATCTACCCCATTAGCCTTTTGTTGTGTACACTGAGTGCTGGAAAAAGGAGGAAATACAAAGTTTCAAAGACTTTTTCTATGCAAATCTCATTTTTTTTCTTAACTTTTAATGAGTTTTAAATAAACCTGTTATCAACAAGCATATTATACATGAATTAACGCAGAGCATTAGAATTAAATGCAAAATGTGTTTGAAAAGATTAAACAGGGCAGCACTATTGGCTGTCACTTGTTTCACTGAAGTACTGCACTCCCTCTACGGTACCATCAAAGCTCATCTTCTCATTACCTTTTATTTGCTTTACTTCCCTATAATACATTTAGATAAAGAATAAAATGTCATAACTTCACACATTGTGAATGGGATCTGGATAACGAGGCAGGGAGAGTACCTTTGTACTTCACAAAGGAGAGCTCAACAAAGATTTCTCTGAAGAGAGAAGTTTATTGTTGCATAAATTCATCAAATACAGTGAAAACATTATCACATCTCATAGGAAGTGGGCAGTTCTGGAACATCTGGTGGGCTCTGGGCCAGATTTTATCTTGTTCACTCTGATGAAATCCACAGGAAATCTATTTAACTAATTTTGTGTCACCTTACCCACAATCAAAATTTTGTTCAGAGATGCAAGTTCCCCATCAAAATTTATTGATTTCTTTCCCCTGAGATGTGACCTACCAAAGATAACACCAGATAGAGCTGTCAAGTCCAGTACAATGCTTAGGTATGTCACCAAACTGGCATCCAAATCAAATTCCTTCTCAAATGAAGATACTCTCTTTCTCTTCTTAAAAATTTACTGATACACCAGAATGAGGTGCAATACACTAAGTACACAGAATTTTAAGACTTAATTATCAACAGTTTTAAATAACACTGTAGAGCATCACTCGTATCTTCATTTGTAATTTTACAAGATAGTGAAAATAACAATGCCACCACTACCAATTCAAGACTAGTTTTGCAAAGTGAACTGGCCAATCCTCAGGTACCAAACAGTATCTTGGTTTGACACTGCACACAAAATACAATGGTACAAGTGCTCATAACCTGGTTTATGGATAAGTAATTCAGATATTCACTGAATAAAAAAAAATTATATCCACCTGAATTATTCAATTTCCTTCCTGTAGGAAGGATGTCCATTCTGGAAAGATGGGAAGCCAAATGCATCTTTACACTCTTAGCCACAAGGAAATAAACAAGCACTAGTAAGTTTTATTTCACAACACCATAAATCCCTAAAAATTCCACTGCCTCCAGCTGTAGAAAAGCAACTTGACAACAGAACCTCTTTAGCTTTTTGTGGAGCATCAGTGACAGAAGTCTTCAAAGATTAAAAGGGTTGGATTTTGTTTTTACTTAGCTTGCACCATTTCTGTGCACAACACTGCCCTCTGCATCAGAAGGGATCTTGAGAAAAGCCTCCTTGCTTTGAAGAGTTGTGTGTAGCAGATAAATTACACACTAATTAACATGGTGACAGATGAGACACATGTGAGGTTTGTTTGGTTTTTTCCACTTGTTCCTAAAAGCCACAATTAGCCACATGTCAAAACAGACCAGTACACTGCAATCGATGTGCAGGTATCAGCTCTCACCTCTGTTTCTAGATGTGACATTTCAGGCACAGCTGTTTGGATTCCTTCTTTTTCCCCATGGAGAGATCGAAATGGTAGACTGTTTTAAGTTTAGGTTAGTAGCTATTGACTTACAAAATTATATCCATGCTTTTTATATATGCTAGAAGATCATTTGCATTCATATGCTTTGAGGATGAAATACTCTTTTTCTACCTGTGAAACTGCATTGCCTAAGCTGAGTAGCACACAGGAAAAGTTTCCCAGAACCTGCAACTTTTTTTTTTTCTTCTTCTCCCTTTGGATGGCCAAGCTGTGTTGACTGCCTCATCAGACAATGAGCAATGGCTGTAGCTCTGAAGAGAACAATTATTTTGAACCAAGCTCAAAGAAGTCAGCGGCCTTGGCTAATAATACAGAAAAATGAAATGAAAACTCTCATGGGTGTGGTGGGCTTCAAAACCTTCCCCATTCACAAGATACAGCGTGGGCTGGCAAATATACATACACCTACTTCATAAGTCAACTTTTACCTTTTAATTGATTTGTAGCCACAGCTCTGTAGACTCATTTGGTAAAAGAAATTAAAACCAAATGCTTCTTTAGACAAAATTCCCTTATGCAAACCTTAAGTACAATTTTGTTTCTGTTCTAGCATAGAGGTAATAAATGTCAGAAGATTAAAAGTTCTACAGAAGAGAACTGTCTTCAGTCCAATATACGGATCTATGCCACCAAATTCAAGAGGAGGAGATGGGATTATCCAAACTGCAGGAAAATGAGTTGGTATGATCGGTGTCTTAACCCCTTCATTAAAAATACCTTCCTGAACAGACACATTTATAATTTTCAAAGCCACATTCTCAGAAGCTTTGCTCATTTTCTTCTACTCTTGCTCCTTCAATTTCCAGGTAGCTACAAAATAGACATTTTGTACTGACCACACCACTAAGGTTCAATTCACTAATGAGAATTCAGCTTCAATGCATTCCCCTCTGTGCTCCATTGCTGGGATTTAAATCCCAGCTGGATGTTCATACTCATGAAGAGATTGCAATTTCTGGATCTCTGCTGCCCTAACACGAGAGCTTCGCTTCTAGCAATAAGCAAATAGGTTGCAAATTCTCTCTATAAGCATCTGAGATAGTAAGGCTCCAAAAGAATTGTAATTGCTTGTCATCCCTATGATCAAGAACTCTGCATTCAATTCTAAAAGTTGTATTTCAAGAATGCACACAGGATTTCTCAGGGCTTTTATAATTAATAGAACTATTCAGGTGAAGAACTGTTCTATATACAACTCATTTTTTGTAATACTTTGTGTGAGTATTGCTTTCCAATGAAATTTCTACAAGGTGAACTTGCCTGGGTGGCAACGAGACAAAGATGCTCTGGAAGTCTTGGTAAATCCTACAGATTTAAATCTCACAGATTTACCATTACATTTTCCAAAAGGAGAGCTGATATGATGCAGTTACTCTGGCTGATGGCTTTAAGTTACTAATGTATCAAAGCTGACTTGTGTTTTAATTTTGAGATCTCTGCAACTTAATTTTAACTATAAATTATAATTGGTAAATATTGAAATTTGGATGATTTATTAGATAGATTCTCAGGCTGAAAAACTGAGCTTAGAGCTCTGTGTCTAAATTATGCTAGTGCTATGCCCTTTCTCCTTGAAAAAGCTAAAGAAGCTTAAAACTAATTATTATGTGAACAAACTTCTCAAATACCAAGTATTTGTAATCATCCTGCATAAACTGAAGTCTGTAAAGAATCTGCCTTAATTATGCATCCAGCAGTCACTGGTAAGTAGCTTTTAATCAGAGATCTGACTGCCATTTTTTTGTACCTGATCCCTAATGAGTTACCCTGTTACATGTCATTTCCCTACCCAGCTACTACATCAAATTTACATTCTCATTTTGAGGATATAACACATTTTATACCAAGTATCTTTCTGCCTCATTTTACAGAGAGAATCACAGACTGGATATGTTCCATGTGATGAAAAATTGTGACATTTGTGTTTCATTATAATATCCTTGCCAGAAAAGCAGATCTGGGAGCAGAAGTTGCCCAGCTATAAAAACACAGAGTAAATTCAGAGAGGGCAGCAGCAATTACTATGCATAACACAAGAGCCAGTATCTTGTCAGAGCCACGGCTGTAGGTGATAAATTACATTAGCAAAAGGTTGAAAAATTGCCTTTTTAAAACACAGTAGTAGATAAAATGGGAACTGATCCTAACTAGATTAGATTCAAACACAACACTCTTGCTCAAATTAATGATTGTGGCACAACATAACATTATGCCAACCATGTGGACCTTATCAGAAATTAAAATTTTCTGTCTTCTTGTTCTCCAAAATCAATAACTACAAAATATATTTGATTTTCTCTGCCTAATATTTGCCTGGGTAACAGCCTCTTCAATATACTAGGGAGCTGAAAGGTTGCATACAAGCTTGCTTCATCTTCCTCTTCCAAAATCTTCAATTACGGAACACTCTGCTTTTCTCCTTCTTGTCCTGTACATACTCAAGATGCCACTGGAGCCTGCTGGGTTTGATATGTCGGTTTTCTTTCTTGTTAGAGAACCACCTGCCCTTCTGTCCTGACTTTTTTGTTGGGTTTGTTTTTTTTTTTTCAGAACTGTGATTTGCATTTGGGCTGGTTACCAGGGTGATTCAGCAGAACATTTCTGCAGAATGTCCCTAGGTCTACTATATGAACTGACATGATTTCCCATAAATCCTTCCCAGCAGAATCACCTGACAGCTCCACAATGGGAAAATGCTGCTCAGTCACCATTGTAGAGCCCCTTACAGAGACAGATGGGTCCAAGCCAGAGTCCCAAAGTGCCTGGTGGAAAACACTGTAGAACTGCAGGGTGTGCCCATTCCTAGCTCAAATGTGACTTCAGCAAGTGCATAGTTTTGTGACCAAGGAAATTCACAGCTGATTTCCAAAAAGCTGCTTGTAACCTTTCAGGAATAGTATCTCAGTACCACTATCACTCTATTAATAATAGGAAAAGAATAACACTGATTTTTTAAAAATAACTTTTACCACTGCAGGGTTAGTGCAAAGCACTGAATTTTCTTGGCAAATACGGAGTATTAGCATTACAGGGAAACATTACTGGTAAATTATCAAACACAAAAATGTCTCCCAAATTCTGCTAACCCATCAAATTCCATCCAGCAGGTATCTAAACAAACAAAGGGCTAAAAAATACCATGTTCACGTGAGTCCACATGGCTACAGAGCCTCCTTTCCTCCTCTGCCATCCACAGCTAACAGAAATCTGCCTGATGATGTGAAATTTCATTACCATTTCACTTGCTGAAAGCAAATCAAAATAATAGTCAAACTATTTTCTTTATGATGTGTGTGTGGGTAGGGAGGTTCCTTTTGACACTGAACTACACAGTAGGATTGACTTCTAAAAGACTCTATTTCTTCCTGGTCTTGCGGAGTTCTGTTTCTGTGTTCTGCACACTGACTCAACCTTCCACCCTCAAAGCTTTAGCAAAGCAATTGAATAATATATCATATTAAAGGGATATTCCACAGCTTAAAATACACAGTGCAAAATATCCTGAAAATAGCAATGGTCATAATTTCTTTTCTTCTTAATTTTCATCAGGAAAGTCAACTATTCCTAAAGAAAACTCTCCCAAGTACTGCTGCTTGAAATGCAGGGTGCAGAGAATTTTGACCCTAATACAGTGAACAAAGTTCACAGAGACAGTTGTGATAAATTATATGGATTATAGCAGACAAAGGAAGCAATGAATCATTCAGTATCTTGGATCTTAGTTTCCCTGTAGTCCTCTTTGCTACACACTTGTGAGAACCCAACCCAGAAAATAATGGGGACAGTCCTAATGCTCCAATAAAACCTTTTTTCCAGTAGTCATTACTTCCTCTTCCTGCTGCTTAGTCAATTATACCGAAAAACTGTATTAAAACAGAGAGCACTGACAGTCTTGACAAGTGGTTTAGCTACAGCATGGTCAGACCAGCAAAACCTAAACTATTTTAGAGCCACACTGAACCATGCAAACTAGTTTTAAAGAGAACAATCTTAATCACCTACCAAACCAAACAAACAAATCAGTGCTTAAAGGGCACAGAGAGTAAACAAATCACACTCCAATGGAAGATGAAGCATATTCTAACAAAAAAACAGTGCAGAAAATAAACAAGGTCACTCAAATCACTCGGACACCCCCTCCCTACCACATGGGGCAAAGGAGACCCAAAAAAGAGCTGCATTGGCTCTTTAAACTCTGGCCACCCTCAAAAATATCAGGGAGCTGAGACAGAGTTTGGCAGAAAAGGACATATCTGGGACTGGTAGGCCCCCATTAGTGCAGAGCAAGACAAGTGGTTCAGGGAAACAAAACAGCTGCTGCCAAGTCTCATGGTCCATGGGCTGATGGCCCACTTGTGGCTGGGGTACACCTTTCAGTTCAGCTTCACCCCAAAGACATACCAGTTTTGGGTTTGTGACTTCTCTGTTGCATGACTTAAAGTATGGGGAGGGGAAATTTGCCTTCAAATCCTCAATATTCATCTCAACTGCTAATGCTGACACACCCATGGTGGTATAAAGAGGAAAATCCTTTGCAGTTATGGTGGAATGAAACAACAGCAAGTTCTCCTGCTGTAGAGCTTCCTTCTCCCGTCACAGTTTTGCAATAAATCTGCCCAGATAAATTCTACCCTAAGATTTAATTTTCTCAAAGGACAGGAGACATCTGCCTGATTTCCTTTCACAGTGGACAGCTATTCAGAATTGGCTAACAAGGAAGTGCCAAGAATTAAAACATAACAACTATGTGAAAGAAAACCAATCACTCCCAATGAAAATGGGAACAATACCAAGGAGGCTATGCACAAATATTACAGATATTTTGGCTGCAAACAGATATATGCAAAGAGAGGAAAAGAAAAAGACAAATCTTCCAATGCAGATAACCTCAAGTAACTTTGCATTTCCTTAATATTTTTGTGTTTGTGAGGGGGGTAAACTCTGAATGCCTCCAATTTTGTCATGAATATTTCACACATTTCTAAGACTAACAACACTTACATGCATCAGAGGGGTGCTATGAAACTTAATGTTTGCAAATCACTGTGAGACATGGATGAAAGGTGCTACAAAACAGCAATATTTGGTTGGTAAAACTTTCAAGCACAAATCTTCAGTTGGTGTTAATTGTCTGTTCCACTCTAAAGTCACTGAAGCAATCTAATTTATAAGCACCTGCTCCTCAAATCACATGAGCTTTGTAAGAGGATAAATACCATTCTGATGAGAAAGATATCTGCAGAATAAAAGACCAGTTTATCAATATTAATGTAGTACTGGCTCTGAATTTTACAATACGCTTTACTTCTGAGAGGTGACTTTCTTCAGCTGCAACCAAGGTCTTCCTTTTTTTTTTTTTAACAAGTGCCTGGCAACCTTAAAAATGCAATACTGTAGTTACTGATAGGTTCTGTCTTGTTTTCCTGTATATCAGGTACAGACACAGTGATCACCACCTAGGACACTGCAAGTCCAGAAGGAGATGGACCCTGCAGGGTGCACTGGCACCTTGCAGTGGGACACAGACAAGGGGAGCAGGTGCCCTTGGTCATGCCCACCCAGCAGCTGAAATGACAAAACAAAGCTCTTCTCTGTGCTCTGTGGCTTTGTCGATGAAGCATTTCTGATGCTCAGAAGACTACCCAAAAATCACCCTCTGATTCCTCAGCTCTTATGAGTCATTCTTGCAGGTGCAGGCGGTTACCAGGGTGACACATTCACCAGGGTGACACATTCACCAGGGTGACACATTCACAGGCTCCAGGCTCAGAATCCTGTGTGATTTCTTACCACATCTTGTGACAAGCTGCTGCAGCAGAAGCCAGGATTCCTTCTGTGAGAGCTCAAGCAATTAACCCAGGAGAATGCACTGAGAGAGCTTGTAAAGGGAGTAAAGTATCAAAACCATGTTGGTTCCCTGCCTGTGTGTTTAATACCATCTGTCAGGATTGGCTATTATGGCTGCTTTCTGAGGCCAGAGTGCTTTCCAAAAGTTGCAATTTTCTGAACGACAGGGAGCACTTCTTGCTAAGCTAATATGAGGATTTTTGTAATGGCCAGCTTTGTAGCATCTCACAAGTATTTCTTGAAAACAGTTTTTATGTTCAGCCTCCCTCTCTCACCTGCCCTTCCACAAGCCAACAAAAACACAAGCTTTCTTTCAAGTAGTTATTTTTCAAGCTTAAAAATCAAATATAACCCAAAGTGCATTTAAGACTAAAATACCAATCCTTGCACATTAAAAGATCAAAGAACAAATGTAAGAAACCAGGTGTACAAAGCAGACCAGCTTGCCATATTCATTCCCAAAGCTCTTTGAAGACCCTGTGCATCTCTCCTTGGGGACTATATCTGAGATTCTGTCACAGATATTCTGTGATAGCTATCACCACACTTGCAACCCTAAATTTTTCCCAATTCCCTTAGAACTGCAGATTCAAGCATCATTAATACTGCTGTTTAGAAAAATGTACCTGTAATTTTACACCTAAATGATTCTAAACTGACAGAATTTAACAACACTCACGCACTTCAAAAGATTGAAATGATGAAAAATAAACAACCACATTTATAAGCACCCTTCCTTAAGGGATCCCCAAGCACTTAGGGAAAATATGATTTAACCATTGTGCCTCTCTGCAGTCATATTATTCTTAGTTTATCAAAGGGGAAAATGTATAAGAAGAATAAGGGCATTCCCTAAGGTCACTCAACTATTCAGCTGCAGCACAGGGAGTTTAATTTATATCTGAATTCTAGTCAACAGTTCTGCTCCCCAAAATAACTAAACTCTCCAAGTTGCATAGCACTCTGTGTTCCTGCACCGCCTTGTACTTTCCACTTCTGTGCCATTTGGGAAAATACCAGATATATATTTTGACTCATTACAGCACTGTTCTCAACTTCAAAGAATTTTGAGCATAATTAAGAGGCTTTCTTGTAATGGAGGTGATTGCAATAAAATGCAATGCAGCTAAGAGCCACGGGACAGAATTCTGACAGCATTCTGTGGAGATTCTGCAGGTTAAGAGACACACACAAAATCATGATCACAAATGCAAATAATTTTAAAAAGCAGTACATTTACATTTGTCTCAAAAGACCATTATGCTAGAGGTACTGTCCTTTTGTGGAAGCCATGTTGTCACCTGGTTCTTTTTCCCTTAAGACATAAATGATAAAACCCCCACTCATTTCATCGATTAAAAGATGCACAAGATGTAAAATACATAATCAATAATCTCAATTATCACCCAAATAAATGTCTCCCCACTCTAATTTACTAGCAAGAAACATGCTGCAAAAGCCTAGGACAAAAAAACCAGGCTAAGATAGCTGCATTTTAATTTAGACTTTGACAAGTCTTAGCACAGATTGCTTGAATTATTCCTTCTGCTGAACAGGGACATATGCTGGCCAAGAGTCAGAGTGCCAAAATACAGCCCTAAGAGGAGCAGACTTAGACATTCTTCCTCTGCATCATTCAAACCTGCAGGCTGTTTCTTTTCCTTGTAGTCTTAAGTTCCTGTTTGCAATCCTGGTTTCTTACAAGAAGTGAAAAATTAGTGCTGCTGTTGTGACACACTGGGCTGAGGGGAATGGGAAGGCTTTAGGGAACCCATTCTACTCTGTCATATGAACAGCTAGGAAGGTTTAGACACACCACAAATAACATCCCATTTGGGGAGGGAAAACCCAATAAACTTCACCTAATGAATTCCAGATCAGCAAGGCTGCTGGAATTCACCTCTCATCACAAAAAGATGGAAGGCAAGACAGTAAGATGGACATGGGAGCATCTTTCAGGAAATCTGGGCAAATTTCCTAAAAAGTTTTTCCTTTTTAAGCTAGGAACAAATCTTAGCCAAATTTTGAGCATCCTGGGGCCAGCCTGCAGTCCAGGATTGGAAACACACAGTACTGCAGAATTAGGTAAACTTCTACTAGGAAAGGTTTCTCTGAGGAAGTGAAAGCATCATCAGAATGCAATTTTTTTTTTTTCTGTATAGCTCCCATACAGTTGACCCATTTTTAAGAAGCCACAAGAACAAGGTCAGAGTTTTAGGCAAACAGATGTCAACCTCTTTTGACTTACAAATTTCTCAACATTACACTTCTTAGCACTTATAAATTTCCAGCAGTTATGCTGGACTCCTGCATGATAATCTTTCAGCCTACAGACAGTAAGCTTTACGTTTTCCTTTAGGTTTCATTACCCTCTTAAAAATAGTCTGCAGATCTGGAAGGAAACTGGATTTCAAGATCAAAAATGCTACCAAGGAAATTCAACCAATTATTGTCTCCTGAGAAGGTAACAAAGCAGCTCAAAGGAAAAACATAAAGAGAAGGATTTGGTCTTAGAATTGAAAAGAGTACCCCCCTCAACTGGGGTACTTTGTAGTGTGACCTAACAGGGCAGAGATTTCACCTTATGCATACAAAATTTTACAAACCACTAACCAGTAAAAAACTTCATAAATGGGCGCCAATCTCCTAAACAGGAGAGCATTGGTGAATCCTGTACACAACACAACTGACACACAGGACATAAGCCGCCCCCCCAAACAGAACAGAAGTTAAATCCCTAACAACAAATCAGTTCAGGTATCATCTCTAATATGGCCTTGATTTTGCAAATCACCTGGTGCACAACTTTAAATCCTGAAATTAAAAAATTGAATTAACATATTCAAAGCAATGAGATCTTGACTTGCTGAGGCACTTTCGTAGACTTAGGGCTTTATTGTGATTTACATGGGCCTTTTCATTTTTGTTTTTTATGAATACATTTAGTATGAAGGTTAGGGGAAAAAACCCCAAAACCCAAATCCAGAAACCAGAAGAAATTTGCAAAAGAAATCCAGTGAGATCTACCACATAGTTTGTAGATAAATGTCCTACCAGAATACATTCTGTATTTCTCGTCAAAATATGAAGTCAAGTTTTTCCACAGTAAATATTTTATCTATAAACAAATAGTTTGACATGCTTTAGAAAGAAACTCAATTTTTTCAAATTCTCATTTTGTTAGAAAACAGATCACTGTTGAAATTATGCAAGATTTGCCTCCAACATCTGCTGTTACTGATAACTTTTGAAGGGCTTGTTTAACATCCTTGTTGCCAGTGTAGCATGACCTCCTCGTTTGTTCTATGTTCAGCTTTTTACTGGAGCTAAAAGCTGTAAGTTAGAACTGAATATTCTAAAAGCTTCAAGGAAAGCTGGGGCTCCTCCACAGATTCTGGAGCTTTATGCCTTTTCAAATGAAAAGGGAATAAGGACTGTCCTTTTTAAACAGCATGACCTTACACTACTGGCTGACTTTACACATCTTGTTTTCTAAATCTGTATGATGGCAGTAGTGTGCCAGGCACCCTTTACACAAATGAGAGAAAAAAAAACTTTTGTTACTGTGATTGCATCTTTCAGGTTTGATTATCCTTGTTGCTGCAGCAGTCATTTGAGTTATTTTTACAGGTGTAGAGACCAAGGCAGGGGTTTCCCAGGAATACTTTAAGCCCTGTGGGACAGCCCTCCCACACCAAGTTCTCCTGCTTACACACTCCAGCACTGCAGTTCATGGCTCTATCGACTCACACGGTCAAGTTCAATTTGATGCTCACCCTAACCTCCATCTTCCATCAATTCTTCATTTCCATCTCCTAATCAGCACTCTCTGAGTTTATATTTATGCATTTGATTAACTGCTCCCAAAGTGGTCACTCTGGCACTTACTCTTTTTCAGCCTCACTCTTCTGATTTGCTTACTGCTCTCTACTTTTGCTTTGTCTGCCTCAAAATTAAATATGCCTCCCATTGTTTGTGTCACCAGTATATTTCAGCAGATTTCCCTGGAAAACTGCATGACACTGGAATAGGAACCATTGAGCTGGAGTTAGAATTTTGTTCACCATAAACTTTCATATTTGAAGGTTTTTATTCAAGGTTTTCCTTTTTGCTCTCAACCAAAGAGAACTCCTCTGTCAGAGGAAGCCAGACATCAAAATTTGGCTAACATTTTTTATGTACAAAAAGATTTGCATGGTCTCTTCCTTCTTCCCAGAGAAGAGGAAGCCTTGTTTTCCATTATGAAACCACAACTCATGAGAAATGATTCCCCATGAATAATACAGAACTATTAAAAACATTGAATGGCCACTTAGGAGGGCAGTATTTTTCCCAGAAGGATAATTTTTCACAAGGGAAAACTGTTTACTTCCTTGCTACTGCAAGTACTTGTTTCTGTATACATTGTCCTAAATTTTCAACAGTTCAGGATATATGCAAATATAAATAGGCTTATACCAGGATCTTTGGTCTATCAGTGATATTTACCCCAATCAGACATTGCTTTTTGTCTTTCAATAGCAAAGCTGCCAGAATTTTCAATCAGAATTGATCCATCTCCTTCTGCCTATCTGCTGCTTTTGCTTTTTTCCTCCTGCCTACAGCCAGGAAATGGATACAGTTACAGTTAATCGTAATATCCTGCCCCATTAGACAGATTACAGAGCATGCCAATCTAGTCAGTTTTACTGCTCCCCTGTGGGTTACCCACTTCTATCATCCACAGCTATCTGTACCTGAATTTTTCATGGCAGAAGTTCGAAATGCAGTAGCAAGCTGTATAGAACAGATCTGCTTCTGACAGCATGCACTCTTCCCAGAGTCAAGATTAAAGATGTTTTGATGCCTAAAATGTGCCTTGGAATGTTCTCAACATAAAGACACCGGCTAAGAGAATATGCAAGCTGTGTAAAACTCTGCTGCCTGGCTCTGCCTGAGAAGGAAAGGGGAATTTTGAGATTTTATGTCCATTTGATGAATAATCTCTGAAAGGAGGAGCAGCAGTAATCACGGCAGTGAAGCAGATCCAGCCACCTTCCACCCAGTGCTCCCCCTTCCTACCTAAAGAGGACATGAACTTCCTTATCAAACCTTAATGGTGCAGAAATTTCCCCAACTACAGCAGTGCAGAGCCCACTGTAATTTATTGCCTTTAGGACTATAAACCCATGTTTTACTACTGAAATTAATTGTGCCTGACACTTCCATCACATTAACACACATTAGGCACTGTGACCTTTGGATGATCAAGGAAGACCTAATTTAATAATTTAGAAACAGTGTGATGTCTGAGTAGGCCCCAAAGGGGAAAGGAAAGTGCTATGAAAAATGATCCTATTTCACTAGTGAGGATATTTGCTTACTAAACCTCCCAGATGAACTTTGGCTGCTGCTTTACCATTTTCTCTATGGGTCACATACAGCACTCCATGTTCTCACAGTGCTGTATGCTCCTTCTGATGCTGGTCACGTAATCCTCCATCAAATATCCTCTGAATTCTTACAGGAACAATACACTTTGGCCTGCAAGACTGCAAACTCACAACAGAAGTTTTTTAAACAGCAGCTGGAATAGCCTCTCCACACTATTTACAATTAAACAAAGGCAGCTATAATTCACTTCAGACTTAAAATACAAATTTGCCATCTTTAAAGAAATAATTTTGTCATAAACAGCTAAATCAAACATGGTCATCAATTACAGATGATTGATTCTAATCAGTGTAACTCAATCCTCACGTGAAGGCAGATAGAATTCATTATGAATAGGCAGGTTGACAGAAAGCATGAGGGACTAAGAGATGAATAGACAGACAATGTGTCCAATCCCATTCAATTTCAAAATCTTGAGGCCCCAGAAAAGCATTTCCCTACAGCAAATACTCATTTTCCACAGGGTTTGGGGAGATAAAGGATCAGAACCCAAACTCAGGGACATTCACACACAGCATGTGAAGCAAAATGCTCTGCAGCATTAGAGCTTGAGTGATCTGCAACAACAGACTGCCAGTGCCTCGCAAAGGAAACTGGAAATTTACTTGCCTTTCACATTCCTTTTCTAATAATTTCATTATTATTTCTTTGTTATACTGGCTTTTTAAAATCCTATACTCAAGTATTATTTTAAATGTAGTAGGACGATTATAGTACGGTAAACTCTTAATAGGTTTTGACTGAAGATTTAACAAGCATCTAATAGACTGCAGATTTTAATCTGTATGACTAGGAAAAGAAGAAGTAAAGAGACACAAAACAATTTGCTGCAATAAAATTTAGTACTCAAAACCATGTGTCAGATTAAACAGAAAATGAGGTCTTTTTTATAGACCTGAGATCTGAGGGCACACAACTGTCATCAGATTGCATTTGCAAAAGAGTTCTTCTTTCTTAATTCTGTTTAGCTTTTCTTTTTCATACCTGGACAATACTTTTTAAAAATCTCATCACAGCACAAACGTTCAGTGTCACTTTTACTCAACTAGCCAGCTCCTGGGCTCTGAGGAACTGCAGCTCTCACCTGTGGCCCAAGAGGAGTCAGCTGGGTTACACTGCTCCTTCCCCGCCTGCCGAGAGCAGAATTTTAAACAGGGTAAATCGGAGCATCAGCTCCTCCTACCACGAGCTGGTTTTCACAGCTGCTAATTGCCAAGCAGACACCAAAAGGGAATCATAGATCTGGAAGTCTGAGTAGTTTTGCTTTTTCTGAAATCAATTCCTAACTCTTTTGCCATGAGGATTTTAAATGCAAAATTAGTGAAGTCCTGAGAAAAATTGTCTTGGTATATAAGAGCTCTTTTAGTGATTTATATGTAAATTAGTACAGGGGACCAACATTAAAAACACAGTCTGTTTTCTCTCTTTGCAGTGAAGTCAACACTTGTGGGCTGCAATAAGGAAAACATGCTTCAAAAAAAAAATCTATCTAAAAAGGTGAGATTGCACCTCCTCAGCTGGCATCGTCTGCTATTAATCCACTTCATCTGGGCTGGGACAAGAGGATGAAAATGCACAAACAGGTAAAACATAAGGCTAATTTAGCTTCTGACTGCCTTCATGGAGTTAATGAATCACAAACGTCTTGATCAATACATAGCCTGCAAAGAGTAACTCGTTGATACAAGATATAATTTACCATATAAAATGAACAGCAAAAACAGATTAATTCTCTTTCTTTTGGAAAGAATACAGTTTCACTCTCGGGTACTAACAGGCATGTATTTACTTTCTGCCACAGCTGCAACATCAAGGCTCCTCTAAAGCAATTAGCAAAGTGACAAGAAAGCACTTATATTCACTTTACAAGTACTGGATGGCATTTATATTTATGTCATTTTCACACCTTTGAGCAGAGTATCCCAGTTTTCCAATTTTCTTGCCTCTCCACACTATTTACAGTTGTGTCATGCTTCTCCCTCTTCAATGCAAGCAATTTTGGTTCTGACACAGATTTACAGCCCTCAGCATTTAGAATACTTTCAGGAACAATTTCTGTGCTGCTTAGACTCAACTTCCATGCAATTTCCTTGTAAACAAGTCATCTTTGCTCATGGTGTTAATTAAAACAGAGTTGCTAAGAAATCTTCATCCCTAAGCAGCAGTGTGCAACACTGTGAGGGGACCCAGGACACACTGCCTGTCCTTCTGAGCCCAGCACAGGCCTGGGGAATGCACGGGGCATTCACAGTGGGTTCATTTGTTACACACCATCCTGACAGGTCATCTGCACGCTCCTCCTTTTTCCCTGCCCTAATTCTGCCTTTTCCCAACTGGGTAGGCACTATTTGACTATTTTTGCACACACTCATACTTTGTAGAAAGAAAACAAGTCTAAATTAAGATTTCTACCCTATGAAATTCTATTTTCTATCATGCTGTGTCCACTAGTTCCTGTTTTGAGACTCTCTAATACACAAAGGCTACTAAGGAAGAAGCATGGAAGTGCAGCATCCCTCCTTTGCACAGCATTTCCCATTTCTGTTCATATTAACTACTCCTGTTTTGACACTTCAGAGGACAAGGGAAAGAGCTGCTGCACTTAGAAAGTGAGTTGATTCCACAACCACAGACACTGCAGCAGTTGATTTTTATGCATCCACATCCTTAGCTTGCATGGTGAAACATGATGCTGTAGAATGATAAAAATACAAGATGGCAATTTACCTCTGTTATAAAAGTTTAGTAAAGGATTTATTTAAAAACCCATTCTTTTGTCCTTCTTCCCTGCTGCTCTGCTGGGAATTATATCATCAATTCAAATGAACAGTTTTTCTGTCATATAAATTTCTGCTTGGAATGCAAACATTTATCCAAGTGAAGCAGAAGGTTTCTCTGTGATACAAACTTCTGTTGTAGGCATCTTTTTTGGTGCCTCTGCTCTGTTTTTTCCTAAATTTCACCTAACAGGAAAGGTGACAAAAGCCTCATTCTCATCTTTTTATTCATCCCACTAGAGGTGCTTCTATTAATTTTTGCATCTAAGAGCTCATTTCATCCTTACTGATCAAAAATTCATAATTCCATCAGCTGTACTGAATTATGAGCTGTATCCCAACCCACCTTGTGATGAGTTTAAGAAAGCACATTAACATGCTAAAACCTGAGTCAAAGGGAAGGCTCCCTTTTCAGATGGCTAACCTGACTGCTTTCAATGGAGCAATACAACCCTTACATCCTTTCAAAAACATGCAGCAAAATTCCAAAACCACCTGATGTGGTCCAACATACAGCACTTGCTACTCTATCACTGGTGCTGATTAGTGAAAGCACAGCAGCTGTCCCAGTGTCTGCTCCACTGTTTGCTTCTCTTTTGGGTTTAGATCTTCCCAATGTGGGGCCTTTGCTTTATCAGAGGGGAAGTGATAAGACAGGGTGCACAGTTTGAATCTGTGCAAAGTGCCCTTTGCTGCACAAGCACTCCCCACTCCTGGATAAAAGGGAACTAAACAATATGTTGCTTAAATTACAGGGCTTGCAAAGACCAAACCAAAATTTTCATGTATTTCAGTGAAAAGCATGTTTGTCTTAGGCAGAAATTATCAATATGTAGCCATTATTGTTGGAGAGAAAAGAGGAAATAAATTATAGCTTAAAATTCCAAGACCTTCCTCTGTCTCTTGAAGAGAAAATTTAATCTGTAGTTTAGACAAACCACTGAACAGAACAGTATCCTTTCTTGAAATCATTTTCACGTGCTCTAGTGCCTCACCTGTTTTTGATGTGATAACTCAGCAGAAAAGTGTTGACTATCCATCTAGAGATCAATGAAAGAAACTTTGGTTCTGCACATGTTACACAGAACAATTAGGAGAGGAGAACAAAACTGAGTGTGACATTTGGGACCATTTTGTATATTTCCAACAGCAGACAAAAATATCTCAAGGAAATTCTTAATATAAAATTGTGCAACATGGATTCTGGCTATATTCACCAAGCACTAATTAATTAACTGGGCTCTAAAAATGATGATATCAAGCACTTGGTGTAGGAATCAGGGAGGGGGAAAAAAGAGTAGGGGAAACAGAAAGAAAGAAACTTTGGAAGCAAAATCATTTCCAAAAATTCATAATTTTAGATTATTCCTTAAGATTTAATACAGCTAAAAATAGACCAGAAAGCAATTCTGTCCTGCAGTACTACCCAGCTCTTACAACACAAAGGCATCCTGTCTTGAAAAGGTGCCAGGCAGCATAAATCCCTGAAAAGCCACGTGAAACCAAACGTGAGCAGCACTATGCCTTTCATCCATTCCTCTCCTAAACACTTCTCTCTTCCAGGAGCACTGGCAAGGCAGTTTCTGCAAGACATGGCACCCTGACTACATCAAGTGTTTTCAGAGATTCCCTGCCATTGGTATATACAATTTCACCTTGCAGTCTTGTGATAGGGACAGCAATGAGAGTTCTACATAGAACATCATCTTGGAAAGCTACCAAAAAAACGAGCAGCATTGAAGGAGAAGGGGACAGGAGAGGGAGTGGATCTGTAGAGGGCAGTAAGAAAGGGAGAGGAGCTAGGTGTACATCTGACTTAGATTCAAGAATTTCAAACTGGAATCTGAATTTTATCATCTACTCTCTTTGACTTCTAATATACGCAGTGCAGCTCTGGTAGTTTGTCTTTTTGTTTCTAGTCATGTATCAGGGAGAAATGAAAGGAAAAAATAGAGGAGAAAAGAGATTTTCTTTTAGCAGATGTTTGGAGTGACAGACAAACACAGGTGAAGACAAAGCAAGGCTGAAGAAGGAGAGGGAAGAGCAGGGAGAGGGAAGAGCAGGGAGAGGGAAGAGCAGGGAGAGGGAAGTCTCTTCCTGGGAAATATCTGGGAGTGGTGGAGAGGTGAGGGCTGCACCAAAGCCAGCCCAGCATGAACAAGGAGAGGTTTTTCCCATTTAAGCATTTTAAAGTAATGCTTTGCTGCAGAACTGCTCTTATACAAACATACCCATGTAATCCTATTATCTTGTGTACCCCCAGGAGCCTGAAGCTCACAATAATGTTCTGAAAGTTTCTGCAGTTTCTCAAGCAGCTTTTATCACCAACCACATGCCTGAACTATTGTCCCTCCAGAGCCAGACTGGTTTTGAGCTGGGTCTGCTGCCCTTCAGTCACTGCCTCCTGGAGCAGCCCCCAGAACTCCCTGTGCAGGGCACGTGGAGCACACCAGGGCTCTCTGTAACTCACAGCTCTGCTCTCACAAGCTACTTCCCTGACTACAGACCTGCTCGAAGTCTACAAACTAAAGGAAAATTTGGAGTTCATATCAAATCAAGTAACTTCATTGTCTCCCAAGTCCTTCAGCAACTGAAAGATAAGGAGCCAGAGAGTGACATCTGCACACACCAGAAACAAAAAAATATACCAAAGTCAGAACTAACTAGGAGGCTTTCAGCTTTTCAGCTTTACCTGTTAATTTTTTTTATTTTTCTTTTTTTTGGAGGGGGGGTGTGTGTTTTTTTGTTTCCTTTTTTTTTTTATTTTAACAGAAACTGTCAATTTGTTGAAATCTTAAACTTTTAATAAGGCATGAATTTGGAGAAAAAGAAGTCTTTCATGGGAGAAATTTCTCAGGACTCAGCTCCTGGGAGTTTGCACTGCAGTTCGCTGAACTGCTTTCATGTTCCAAGTATTTCTCAAGCTGGAACTCCTAGATTTCACTAAGAAACTTACAGGCTTTATTCTGGGAAAATATGATACTCTGAAGACATCTGGAAATACAAAATCTTCTCTGACTCAGGAATGTTGGGCCATTTATGATTATCTCAGAATATTTTGAGAGACATTTTCTTCATGTGAGCTCTCACACTATTTGAACAGTTTCATTTCTGCCACAGAATCTATTTGTTCAGTAAAACTAATTACAAGTCTAAAATGAAAAATACCAAAGGCTTTAGCAGTCTTAAAATCCCTGCCATGAATTTAAACTGAACCAAACAAAGCATATAAGCTCTTCAAAATTTGGCCAGTTACCAGTACTATGGAAGACTTGCAAAACAAATATGTAGGAACAACTCTAAAAGTTTATTCCGTGTTCCACACCACCAAGAAAACAAGAACACCACCAGAATAACCACAACCTTGAAAAGCCTGAAAGGCTGAAAAAAGTTAATAAATACCCCATTTAGAAATAAGTATCTACCAAAGAGCTCACATAATTACCATGTTTAAAAGGATGTGATTAACCTTGTTCAGTGCTAAAAGTTTTGCAGAACCAGACCCCAAAGATTATTCTGATCTGGGGAAGGTCAGCAGTGTTTATTAAAAGTGCTTTATTGTGGTATTGGCATAAAATGCACTGTTGGACTTGAAGCTGTTTTAAGGGAAATTTAGCTCATGGCACAGAGTCCAGGCTTAAAGTATTAATAATTCTCACTAGAAGGTCTTTTATGAGATAAACAGCCATTTGAATTTTTTCTTTTTTTTTTGGCTGGAATACACACCCTCTGGTTTCCTTTGCTTTCCATTTCACATATGTGGCTTTGTTTGCTTTGGTGCTACACACAATGAAAATTTCCCAGAGTTTGCTTCCTAATGCAGTCACGAGCACCAGCAGCCCAAGTGACAGAGAAGACAGCTCACACACACTCCACCACACCTCAAAACCAAGCAAGGAAAAAAACCCCAACACCGAGTTGTGTAGCACATAGCTTTGTTTTTAAGACACCCTGAACTGCTCCTGCATCTGATATTTTAATGGAAAATTGTGGCAATCTGCTCTGACCAGAATCTGCTGTTCAGATGTTACCTGACCAAGTGTGACACCTGGGGTGCGAGCGGTGAGCTCAGCAGAGCCTGCCCTCCTCAGAACCACAGCAGAGTGCAGGTACCTGTGTGCCCTGCACAGGTGTGTCAGCCCTGCCTCTCAGCAAAGCCCCTGCTTCCCTAGCAGGACCAACTTTACTTCTGAGCTCGTTTGGCAAGCCCTGAGGAAGCCTTGCTGTGTTCTACAGAACCATACCTTTCCGCGCTGCACATTAAGGAAAATGCTCTAGAAAGCAGCTCTGACCACAGACCTTTAAAAATGTTCAGAAGGTGCCAGCTCATTGCATGAATTCACTGTCATGCAAAGAGCTCAGATCTCTCCTGCTCTGGCCAAAGGCAGGCAGTGCCCACCAGTGCCACAGCAGCTTGTGCCAACACAGGGAGAGAAAGGAGGCTGCTCCACACGGGGCTGCAGCAGCAGCGTGGGCACCGACCAGACTGCACACACGAGTTCATGGAAACATGATCAAAAGCACACCCAGGAGCAGCTTTTCAATCAGAAAATTATCAGTTTATTTGCTATGAAGAAACCTGAAGGAACAAAGAACAGCAAGCTCAGTTTTGAAACAAGAAAAAGGAATGTCAAGACATAAATTAAAATCTGTATTACTGTCAATTACCAACCAAGAGAAAAATCCCTGAGGCTTCCCTTTGGTGTTAATGTAACTATTAAAATATTCATTGTTCTTTCCATATACAGCATGTTTTCTTTTGTACTTTTCTTCAAGACAGTTACTGAGATAATTACTTAATTACATAAGCAAGAACTTTAAATTCATAAGGGCTCTACTCTTGCAATGCTAATGCGAGAGATAATCTGTATTCTTTTGTCATAATATGTCAGTATTTACTTATAAGCAGCGATTTTTTAATCAATTAATCAATTGTATTTTAATCTGTCACATCATTGGCTTACACTGGTTAATAAAGTTCCCCATCACAGATCAACTAGTCACAGAGCTCAAATGAGGAATCACAGCAACAAAACTTAATCCATCTGTATATTCAGCAAAGCTAGAAATGTTATTAATGTAATCATAAGCAGAAAGTAAAATGTCTAGAAATAACTGCATTATAGTCACTCACTTGGAGAAATTCCACTTATTCAAAGAGACTCAAAAAAGGGTTGTAATCTTCGATGGGAAAAATTTATATTTTCACCAGTAAAGCAGTTTGCAAAAAAAATTAAACTTTAACATTGCTAAAATTTTGAACATTTACCAGATAAAGGAGTGTTCCTAATACTTATTCATGTAAGACCAAGCCAATTAAATTTTTAAATAAAATCCAATTTGCTGCAATGTGATTGATTGGGACTATGAAGTGCTTCAAAAGATGCACAGCAGGATGGCAGAAAATGTGCACCATCTTTCCTGCAACATTTAGCACAATAAAAACAAGTCTGCTTTCCCCTCCATATCTGTGCCAAGTAATGGTTGTCTCAATCCAAGCACCACTCCACAAACACCTCTGTCTCCCAGTGAGGCTCATCAGTATGCACCAGCTTATTAGCCTATAAATCCAGCCAGCACAGAATGCATCACCAAACTGCAGAACACTGCAGGCCTAGTAATTGAATGTCTACTTAGAGGAGATTTGCTTGGTCCTAATATATCCTGGTAATGGGACAGAGCAGAGTCAAATAAAGGCAGGTTAGAACAGAATGATCTTTGAGCTCAGAAATGAGGTCCCTGGTTTTTACAGGCACACTCTAGAAGCTGTCTTTAGTTCACTGGCAGACAAAGTGGCTGGATGGCAAAGATGGCACAACTACCAGCTGCAAATCATCTCGCCTGGAAGGAGGGTTCTTTTCAGTCTGTGAGTAATCACCAACAGAGTTTTGCAGAATGATGGTGGCTACCAACACAGCCAGGTCACACCCAATGGGCTCTCCCATCGCACACCCCCTCTGACATTGTTTTGAGCATGAATATTTCTTCTTTATTGCAGTTTGATTGCTACAGCACCAAGCCAATACACCCAGTGCTAGGCTGCTGCTCCTGCTCTTGAAATACTGATGAGATGCAGACATTTCACTAACTGACTTCAGTAACACTGTTAGATGTCCTATATTTTATATCTCTTGCTTCATTAAAGTTGTACCACGGGGATAAAAGTAACTGCAAGGCAGTATCAGCTTCATTTAAAAGTGGGAGTGGTGATAAGGAAAAGAGTGTTCCAAGGAAAAAAAAACTAGAGAATTCCCAGAGCAAAGCTAACAGGTGCTAAGAAGGAATGATAAGAAAACCCTAAAGTTTTATAACTGTAGATTATTTTCAAAGTGTCTAATGATACCTGTGTGAGATGTTCTTCATCATACTCTCTGATATAAAATATCTTTTTTAAGGTTGATCATCCCCCCCTTTATCCCAAGGTAAAAGAAACACTTGGAGAGAAGAGAGGGGGAAGGGAAAAAAAGCAAACCCTGAAGTGTTGCAACACTGCCAAATATTCCACTAACAAAAACAATACACACCTAATTTGTTGTCAATGAAAAGAGCACTATCTTCCCAAACCTCACTTTTTTCTTTTTTCTTTTTTTTTTGCTTTTTTGCTTTTTTTTCCTCAGGGCAAGGTATTTATTAGGCAGTAAGAGGAGAAGAGGAGATTTAGTGGTGGAACTCACTGGCAGCAAAAAACTGCAAAAAACCCCAAAAAAACCAGGAGCAAACCAACCAGGGGAAAACATTTAAATGGACCTTATTTGCAAAATCAGGCCATGAGTCACGGATCCCTATCCATGGGAACACAGGCAGTACTGGAATGCTGTCTTGCACAGAGGTTTTCTTCAAAATGTGTAGTGTAAAACCATCCCTTTTCATGCCTTCCACCCTTACTTCCAGAGGTGGCAGTGCACATGGCATTCCCAGTGACACTACTGACCTGGCAGCAATGTCATGCAAGTACATGCAAAGTCTTAAATTACTTCTCTGTACAAAGAAGAAGGAAAGAAAGACAAAATGTAGATTTGGACAGGCTTAAAAAATTGGCAAGTGAGGATGAATGGATTAGGCAATAACAGAATATGTTCTCTGCTCCATTAAAGCACACCAATCCACAGATGATTATTTCAAGCTGAAATATTCAAATAGCAGTTGGAAGCCATGGTAATATCTTGATTTTAGTATCAGCTACTGATTAAATTTCAGGAATATTGCACTATTTAGAAAGAAAAGACTGCAAGATCTAACAATCAGAAAAGACAATGCTTCAACTCTTCTCACCCTAGCAGTCCAAGGGCAACTGATTTTATCACGGGAGGGAGGAATGTGACTATATGCCCTGAGGGAATGGTCCAAGATAGAACAGAAAATTTCTTTCAGAATCACATGAGCTTAAAAGGAATAGAAGATATGATATTTCAGTTTAAATAGATAACTACAAATTAGTGAACTGAATTTAATGTAGCTTAAAGTGCTGTTAGAGCTCCAAAGATAAAGCCACCACAGACCGATGCAGCCTTGTATGTATTCTGTATTTCTGAGCTCCCCAGGATAAAAGTCAGACAGAAGCATACATTTTTCTTATTCAAACACTGGCTCAATATTGGAGCAGAATGCCAAATTGGATTATAGTTTCCTTCAGTATCAATAGCAGCTTCTGAAAACCAAATGATTGCTCTAAGTTTTAACTCTCCAACAGAGCTGCCCTTAGTGTCCCTTGCTGTTGCAATGGTGTATTCTGCTGGCAGCACCCTGCCACACCATTACTAAGCATGTAATTTGAAGCCATTACAGTTCATCAAGCATTGTATTGAAACATTATTAACACCTGAAGGGGTAAATCATTATCACCAAGGCCTCTCTAGTTCATCTAACTCAAGGTCTGCTTGTGCAGGCCTGGCAGTCTTACATTTCATTTTAATGACCATAGAGTGGATAATAATAATAGATGGAGGGGACAAGCACACCAGCTGAATTCACAGGTATTCAGGAGCATTCTCCTTTTTCCAAGATTCATCTTCTCTCTCACAATGCTTGTACTAATGATAAGAAAAACATTCCATCTTTCATCAGGCCAGATAGAAAAATCCTTCTTTGACTGTTTATGGCAAACCTTAAAAATCCTGTTCTCTTTTAAGAGAAAGGCTTCTGCTGTGTACATTATTTTAAAACACTGCATTCTTGAAAATAAGTTTGCTTCTTGTTACAATATTCCAGATTTAGTGAACTACCAGGCCTCATCCTTTTATACCATAACTGCTCACAACTGCTCAGAAGGAGACATAAAGCAGTGACAATCTGATACATAAAGTGTTCTATTTGTATCTGATGGGATGTTATTTAATTACTAGAAATATAAGAGAATTATGATTAAATTAGAATATTCTTCAGGGTGGGAATATCATATCATAGGGGAGATCATGTTTTACATCACAGTAAATCAGGATGTATTCTGTCATTTTGAATTAAAATTGATAGCCTCTTTATTAACTCCTATATTTCTCACAGCTCCAAGAGTTATTGCTGGTGTATCAATCTAGAAGTTTTATTAAAGGTGAAAGTGTGTGAATATTATAAATCTATTTTTTATTTCCAAAACATAATTAACTCGTTCCCCTGCTAAAAAAATGATCAGAGAACTGCATGTAGAAAAAAGAGATTATACTGATAGAAAACAGATTGTTCTTTCATATCATATCAATGCACAAAGCAGTTTTGTTTCAATATGTTTCAGTCAGCAACAAACTCCTCTCTAAATTTTTTATAAAGTTACTTTAAAAATTTTTAGTATTTTAAGGGGCAGGGGGGAGGGGAAGTCCTCCACAGATGGGGCACAACTTCTTCCTTGCAAAATTGTGAAAGAGAAGGTAAATCACTATTATTCCATGTCTGACTTTATTCCAATTCTTTTCTGTCTCCTAAGCAATCACAGTCCTGGTCTACTGATCAGGAGGGGGTTTATTGCACAATTATTTGCTTTTGCCTACATCCTTGGGCACAACATCTCCATTATCACATTAATGTACGTTAAGATTTCATTGCAGAGGAGATAATGCAAAAAACATAGAGCAATCTAGATGGTTAATGACTCCTCCTTAACATGCAGGCTGTGTATCTCTAGAGACAAACACTGGTAATTCACTTAGGAGAAGTGTGACAAGATGTAGGATGATTTAAGTCCAATACAAGACCACAAATTGTCCTTGCTGTTAATCATCCAGCATCCTAATGCCTTACCCATTTCCACACCTGTATTTCAGTAGCTCAGTGAGACTGGCTGCAGGCAACCAGCCCTTGCAGTCATCCCAAATATCCTTCTGCTGCTACAAATCTGTCTGAACACCCTCAACAAGAGACGTGCCTCCTCTTATTCAAGTACTTCAGTATTTCCTTGATCTGATGTTTTAGATCATGAGGAACAAAACCATGACAGACCTAAAGATATCACTAAAGCAAACTCCACAACAGGTTTTTCTGCCTAATGTTTCAAGGAAGATGCTCACAGCAAAACCAGCTTTCAACAGCACTGACCATATTTCATTTTGAAGTGTTAACTGAACAGACTTTTTAAAAATGAACACAGATTATCACTAATATCAAAAGATCCTCCACAGTATAATTACAACAGCAAGAGGTGTAAAACCAGCCTGTATTCTAAGGTCAGACCAGACTCCCTCCTTTTTCACAGGAACTTCATTTAGTACAAAAAAATAACCAGACACATCTATTTTGAAAAACCAGGTTGAGTCTCTGCAAGGAGAAAGAAAATGCAGCACTTTCTGAAAACATAGTTTTTTAAAACATTCTTTTCTATCACACATGAGATGAAAGCAATCATGTTCACCAAACACCTTTTAAATTCTTGCCCTTGAACCTACAAAGACACAGTATCATGAAAATTCTTCTGCAGTCACTAAAATTCTGGTAGTACAAGGAATGTTCAGGGCCTGCTGGACCTTCTGTGCTGAGATGATGAAGCTACTGCTTTTGTCACCTTGCTCTGCTGAAGCTTGGTCCAATTTCTAGTGAAAGCCATTGTCTGTTGGCAGGACCTTACTCAGCAATACACATGGGACTTCCTGAGATGCATCCCACTGAAAACTGCAAAGCTGAGACCTGCTGGATTGAGATCCTCTCTCTCAAAGCTCAGCATCATAAACACCACCATGTAGGAGTGCCTTGCAATTAATACTGTTCTTGAATAAATACACATTATTTGATTTCCAGTACCACAAACCTTATATTTTTATAAAGGTAAGAATGTTTAAAAAGGAGTAAAAAAAGAGGCCTCTGTGCTGTCTAAGCAAAGAGGAATTACTCAAAGATTGGCACAGTATATTGACAGGATTATTTTCTCCTGAGACTTTTCTTAATTCACCTGGCCTACAGCATAGTGCCTTCAAAGTTCTCCACTTCTTTTTAGAACATCATCCATTCTGAAGCATATTTGCCCTGTAACATGATATGTGCCCTCAAGCTAAGGAGTCGAAGTATTTAATCTAAAATATTCTTCTCAGTCTTTTTTTCCTGCCAAATTGCACAATGTCTGGCTTTAGCATGACTCACATACCCAGCACTCTGCAGGCTGGGTTGTTCTGCTGCTGCTAAGACAATTACAGAGCTGCAATATTTTGGGTGGGACCATGCTAAGGTCAGGAAAGCAAACTTCTCTACTGTCACACACTCTTGTCAATGGCCCCAAGATTCCCATACCATAAAAAAAAGGTCTTTTTTTTTGGTTTTCTAACAAAGTAGATGAGAAATGAAAACGTTTTTGTGTTACAGGATTGCTGTCCTGAGGATGAAGAGATACAGACTGCATAGCATGCAGATTATTTGATTTGGGGTATTTCCTGCCCCAAGCACCACCTCCCAATATTACAAAACAATTTGCTTTTTCTCAGACTCCACTATAGTATTGGAAATTGAACAGATCTGGGAGATGAGGACATTAAAAATCTGAACAGAAAGATTTGTGTAATGTCAAATACTGATTTAAATGGCATCATTTAAACAGCCTAGTTAGTCAAAAAGAAGCTAAAAGAGATCAATCACCAGCTGGATAGCAAAAACTTATTAATCAGCTATTGTTATTAAACTAATGGTGGATCACAAAAGGCTTTGGCACCTATGGCTGTATTTCTGTTCCTCCCCCATCCCACAGTGGGAAAACAACTTATCTCTGTAACGTGAAATTAATTCCTCTGTTTCAATTTAGGCTTCACTGTATCTGTCCAAATGCTGGTTCTGCAGCACCTTTTGAATGGTTTTCAAATTCTCCACTGGTTTAATAGAATTCATCACCAGGAATCATAGAAACCCTTCTGATAACAGCTGCACTGAGAAAAATGGGGCAAGTTTTGAAGTTACAGAGAAAAGGTGGAAGAGGAACTGAAGGTGGCCATTGGCTTGGTCTTGTGGCCAATACATTTATGCAGCAATTAGCAGTAACCTGGCTGCATGAGTCTTGAGTTATGTGGAGAGTTCAAGGGGGTTTTTTCCAAAACATTCCCTCATGTCCCCATGAAAGAAAATTTAATTCTATATCGAAGGACAAACATTATCATCTGTTTAGTTTAAAACCCTCTATTTCCCTCTACTACCATCCTGTATGTTTGCAAGTAATAAAGACATTAATAGCTTTCTAATTCGAAGAATTTAGGATGGAGGAGATCTAATCTCTGCACACAGAAACAAGGGAGAGTGTTTGGACATGTGCCATCTGAAGACCAAAACGTCTCTGAAAATTCTGAAATCTGCTACCCTCAGATTCTGCACATAAAACCAGGGAGCCACAACTGGCTTACAGAAAGATGATAAAGGCAATAAGCATTAATAAAGAAATGACAATGAACAATGTAGCAATAAATTCACCAAATGTGAAAGCTTAGACTTGCATATTTTGTTTGAAAAGTAGAAATATCTAAGAAATATTTGAGAGCTAAATTGCAAAGTCATTATTTACAAGAAAGGCAACAGATTCTCCTTTTCCATCCAATGCCAAGAACCAACCCCCCCCCCCAACTCTAGGGCATATCCTCAGCTACAGAAAGTTAAAATACCAAGGGGGGCACAGACACAGACTGAATATGATTTTAATTTTTCCCCACTGAGAATTTTGAATCCTCAAAACTCATCCCTCTGTACCTGTTACTAAGAGGTTTCCTACCAGTGCTCTCTGGAGCACGCACAGCAGGAAATGTGCATCTAACATTTAACTCCTGAAGTTCCTCCAG
Source organism: Irena cyanogastra (assembly GCA_013397155.1). NCBI lineage: Eukaryota > Metazoa > Chordata > Aves > Passeriformes > Irenidae > Irena > Irena cyanogastra. The sequence continues at coordinate 226,455 of VWZV01003307.1, forward strand.
CCCATAGGTGGCTTCTGCAAAGGAAGCAGGAGTGTGCAGGGCTTTCTTGAGGTCTTTGAAAGAGCTTTCCGTCAACCGAGGAAGCAAAACTGGTCTAAGCTAAGGCCAAGGGGACCCTGATGGGACTGATGCAGCATAAAGGCTCCCTCCCTGACTGGGCAAGAAGAACATCTGCACAAAGAGTGTCTAAATCCATACAAACTTAACTTTTTGAGAGACTAAAGCACTGAGATCTGCAGACAGCAAAGTGAAGATCCTGAAGGCCACAGAGAAAGCAGAAATTCATGCACATGCAAGTCTCCTCTGCCTCTGGACCAGACAAACACCAGAGAGCCTCTCACTCCTCTCAGGGCTTAGTGGAAAACAACACTGCTTCTAAATGAGCAACAACTCTTTCTCATTTTAATTGCTGACATTTGTTAGCATGGCTATGAGAGTTACATTTGACCACATAGCTTTAAATTGCTACGATATTTAGTTTGAAAAATAGCACTGTAACGTTTCCCAAGAGCTGCAAAAAATAGAGCTCAAATTTTAAACGAAAGTCAACTTCATGGATTTCTTCAGTATTTCCCTCACATAACAATTAAAGCAAAGCAGAGAGCTGCTTGCGTCTTTCAGCAAACTGCTGCGGGGGAGGAAGGGAAGAGGAAATCATGTAAACACTCTTTAAATGTTAATTCCAGAGTTTAATTGTAGCTCACTGCAAGCCTATTAAACCCTGACTAAGTGCACCTGACAGACTGACAACAGCATAATGCTAATGCATGCCAGTGAAGAGCAGTAATTAGCTTCTTTAAAAGGGTGAGATTTGGGGAAACTGCTCACAGAACAAAAGAAAATGGGGGGAGGGAGAAGGAAAGGAACGATAAGTTCTTCCCCGTTATACCTTTCTACATCTTATGTAAATCTCTGCAGAACTCAGGCGACTCTCAGAACTGTGCTCTGAAAGCTTATGAAATGGCAAAAACGTCTCAAGACTACTGGGCATAAGACAAGGGCTGCTTATTTTTACATCATGATTTTTTGCATGGACTGTGTGAACAAACTAAGGTAACAGTGAAAGTGATGTTAAAAAAAGACCCAGAAAGAGGGGGACTGGCTAGTCTGACATTTCTGCTAACTCCAGAGCAATGGAAACTTACAATCTTCTACAGATTAGTCTTTCTTTCTTGCTACCTCTCCTGCATAAATACCAACAGACAGAACTCCATCAGCAGAATGGGAGGGAAGCAGAACTGGTTCATGTTAATCAATTAATATCTCATAGCAGGTCCTCTCCTTTCTCTGAGTAGTTACATTACATTTAATTGAACATCCAACTGAAGAGCCAGCAACTGTGCTTTACAGTACAAGCTGATTTGTTTCATTCTAACCAAAGATCAGATCTCTTCTCCAAGAAAAGGCTTCAGAGGATTAGTATGCCAAAAAATTTAGAGGGTTCAAGTGTAGCTTTTTTAACCTATACAGGAGTATCTCTTGTTCCCTGTACATTGCATCCAGCCTACTGTAACATTGCAAACATGGCAAATTCTAGAAGTCTGAGTTAATGTCGTTAAATTGTACATTTTATTAAAACTTTTCACTCTATGTTTTTATTTCAAAGTAGGAATGGAGAATTTCACATTACATGTGTGTTATTTCTTTCAGACTGGCCATTGCAGCCTCCTTCCATTGGATACACTGTCAGGATGTTTAACAGTAACTAACAAATAAGCCAATAAAAATCCACAGCACTTTCAAGATTCCAAATGCAAGAAGTATTCTTGGTCCTGAGAATGTTTAAAGCTATGGCAATTCTGTCTCAAATCAGTACATGAGTGGTCTAACAAAGGCATCATCCTATTTTGACAAAAAGCTGTGACAGAAATCTGTGGCAGTGAAGAAACTCCAAAAACTCAACAAGCTGAGACCAATGAGAACATAAGTTACCTGCCATTTACAATAAACATTTTTTTAAGACCCAGGAGCACATTTATGGAAAGCAGTTCCAATATCTTAAACCACAGCAGACTGATTTCCCACTGCAGGAACATTTTTGTACATTTGCTTCCCTATTTAGCTACCTTAGTGGAACAAACTTAAACCATATTTAAACTAAAGAAATTAGACTCCATGAACTTTTCTACTTTTATTAATCTTGCTCTGAACTCTTGCACATATCAAGGCAAACTGCCAAGGAAGCTTCAGTACCCCAAGATACCGCTCTTCTAGACCATTGTCTTTTCCCTGGCCCTGAGGTTCAGAAGCAGAATGAAAGCAATTAACTTGCATTTCCTTGGAAGAGTATTTTGTTCACCTGCTGGGAGACCTGTCTCTTAAATGGCTGCCCCAGGAAAGGGGGCAAGTCCAAGAATTAAAGTGCCTCAGTAGCTATAACTGCACAAGCTGTTCCACTGGCTCCGTGCTTGCTCTTTGTTAGATAGGACCTTGCAAAAGAACAGAAGGCAGCAGAACCCTGAGAGATTAGAAATAGTAAGGAAATAAAGACCTAGGTTGTGTTCTACAAGAGGAGATACTGAAAGCTCATAAACAGGATTTTCTGGTTTTTGTTTTTTTTTTTTTTCAATGTCCCTCTCTACCTGTTTCAATTTTTTCAATTCACTGTAGGATACAAATTCCACATCAGTTTCTTAATTTCAGAATCCCTGTACCAGTGGATAACACATTTGTAGCTTTCTATGAGATGTACTGCACACCGAAGGACACAGACTTTGTGGATCCATATGCCTCTCTCTCTGGTTGGTAGTAAAGCACATCTGTAAGCAGGAATCAGAGGACTTAGCCTGCCTTTAGTTGTTGTAAGGAAATTTCCTCTAAAACTGATCCTTTTACTGTTGGACTCGTTTTGTGTCTTTAATGATGCACTAAAAATTGGGAGCTTTTGTTCACAGCTGCCTCTGTCCCTGAACCTGGATCTCTTCCACCATTTCGGATACCTTGCAGGGGGCTGTGGTAATTCATTTGATCATGCCAGCCTCCTCACTGAGTTACCATGTGTCCATGGTCGAGCAGCCACTTTGCAGGCCTGGGGTTTCTCTCAGCTCTCAGTTATCACTTGAGCCACGTGGCAAACTGGCATCAACGTGAGACATTTACTCTTAGGAGAATCTCACAGTGTCAGGTGCTCTTTGTCATTGGTCACCTTCCTAACAAAAGTGTGTGCAGCTGCCCTTGGGGACTGAAAGGCTCCCTAGAAACAGGTAGAGAAATTTCAAGTGGGATGGCAAGGCTGCCACAGCTCCTTTTGTCCCTTGCTATTATTCCTAGCATGATTGCCATAATCCTCTCCAGATAGCAGCATTCAGTGCCCCATCCAAGGAGCCAGTAACCACCTTCTATTTGTCACAGCTAGAGGGTCTGATCAGCAGGGGCACCTAATACATCCAAATAGGATCTCTGCAGTAAATTACAGATCACCAAGCAGACACAGCCATCCTGCCAGATTTGTGAACATAACTCCTGATCAAGTCAGCTGACTTTCACCCACCATGTGCTGTACTCTCACTCAAAGCACCAAGCTGAGAAGTCTCGCAATCTCTCATTTTCTATTTTATTTTCCCATGACACCTGGGAGGACAGCCAGAGAAATCCAGCCAAATTACTAGAACTGTACAGGAATAGCATTGAGGAGTACTGCAGTTACAGACAAAAACATGTCTAAGGACAATGTGTTACAGTTTTCTGAGCATGAAGTACTTAGGGAGCTTTGCCTTCTCTCTTCCTCTTGAAGAACTTCTCCATTTCCTTTTAAATAAGATCACCCCTTTAAATAAGCTGTGACTTCTAGCCTTAGTCTTGTAATGAGAAAAAACCCCTTGCCAGGTTTCCCTATGTACACCACATATTTATTCAACTTTGTACTTTAGAGACCAAGGAAGAATACCATTAAAAAGAAAAAACTGTAGCAATCTGAAAATGAAGGCTATTATCCTTTTTAAGCATGAGATTTGATTTTTGATATCACAAAGTACTATATCCTCTGGGACAACAGACAAAGTGGTTGATGAGAACATAGTAAGTTTGGGGAAAAACGTCTTCTAGAATTTTTTTAATGAGCTCTGCCTTTTTAAAAAATACCTTTATAATGCTCTGGTGCAATTTGCAGACAATACTAAATCAGAAGGAGTTGTGAATATCAGTCAGAGCTGAGAAATGTTAGTGAGAGAGCCAGAGGCACTAGTGGGCAGAAAATGACAGCATGGGTTTCAATTCAGAAAAATGCACATAAAACCACCTAGGGACATAGAAATCAGCGTGTGGCTGGCTATTCACTGAGTGGAAGAAATCTAGAAAATACAACAGAAGAGAAGTGTGGGTGATAGAAACTCCCACGTTGCAGAAATACCAAAAAACAACACAGGATTATTGCAGTTGCAATCCATGAAGAGAGTGCATTGCAGAAATGATAACTGCCTGACCTTTGGCCCCTTTTTGGCATGAACACACTACAAAGAATTAACTCAGTGCAGGAAATAATGTTAGCTGTAAGATTGACAAATTGCAATGTGTTAAGAAAAGACCATCAGAACAGATTAAAGCATGGAAGAAATGATTTATGATGGAAAATTTATATAATTAAATATTTATCAACCTGGGTAGCTGAAAATGGAGACAGGATGGGAAGACATAACAGTCTGAAAGGGTATTAACAATGAAAAGAGAAGACGAATTACACACTCCCATGCCTGCAGTATCTGGCGTGCAGGATTGGGTTCTAGTGTAAGTTTTAAATACTGAGCCCTAGGGCTGTTACTTAGGGAGGCAAAGAATCCCTCATTCCTTGAACTCCCACCACTTTTTTCCCCATCTCATTCCTCAAACATCAACTAACATATTCAGCCCTGTTCCAAGTGATTTTGCTGTCTCTCAACTCCCTTGCTGCCAAATTCCCACAGCTCGACACCACCTCTATGGTCCGGGACGGGGTGGAGGGTTGGACCCTTCCCACTCAAATTTTGCTCTGTTGAAACTTCAGAGCAAACTTCAGTCCTGTCCAGATGGGAGAAGTCTCTCCCATAACCAAGAAGGACACGAACATTTTCCTGTCTCCAAAAGATGACCCATGAGAGCAGAGTGTGTGCTTGGCCCGGCTGTGGGCGAGGGAAGGCAGCTGTGCCAGTGCCATGTGCAGCCCCTGGGACAGGATGGCTCACAGCAGGTCACTCAGTGCTGTGCACACAAGCTGCTGGCCCCAGCAGGCAGTGCACAACTACCTCCTCTGTTAAACCTTTAACCAACTGATGGAAAAACTAGGGAAGTCAAGCATGCCATGACAGCTTCATCAGACACGTCATTAAATGTACCAAGGCTGCTTGACTTTAATGTTTCTGATATTACACTCCAATACTTCAAATTTTCAATCATTCTCACACTTAGTACATTGCTGTGATAGTTCAGATAGTTCTCAAGGTATGAGATACATGACACTCACTCTCTAGGCTTCAGCTGAGAATCCCTTGCATTTACACATATATCTTGGAGATCTCCTAAAAGAATTAGGTTTATTGAAGAATCCATCCGGGGCTGATAATATTTGCTCAAGATTTACAAAAATTTCTGGGAAACTTATATTCAGTATCTGAGAAAACTGATGAGTGATGATGCTGTCTTCAGAAGGACAAGAGATTTCTTTTTCATGTAAGAATTACAAAAACCCTTGCACTACCCCAAGAACTCTCATAATGTTCACAATTGCAAGAACAAGTCTTCTAATGACGTATAAAGTACTTTTAATTTTCTTGCTCACCATATATGGGAGAAATAATGCCCCAGATTGTAATTTCCATTTTTTCAAGGCTCCCCACAGACATATTCCTTGTCCATCTGTTCTCTGGGCCTGCTGTAAATGGATGTCTGCACCATGCCCAACCTGCTGAGACAGACAGCTACCCCTGGCTTCATGGCACTGTACTTGTCTCCGAAGGAGGGCATTTTTCAAGGAATTAATGACTGGGAACTGTCACAGAAAGCTATAAAATTACAAATAATACCAAGAAGGCAAGTGGGAAATTAATATTTACTATTTCCCATCATACAAGACATAGGCAAATCAGTGTTACTGCGAGGCAGCTCACTAAAACAGGCTAAAGAATGTACAGAACAAGAACATGAAAATACTCAACGTCTCATGAAAATACTCAACATTCTGAAGCTCCTTATTCAGATAGCACCAAGACCCAAAATACACACTGATCCAAAATGGAAGGAAAGCAACTAATGGAAAACACATCCAACAACAGCCATAAAAAATTATAAATGTGCAGCTTCTGATTTGAGATAGCCCAAAAGTACTTCCCAGAAGCAAGAAAAATATCCCAAAGACAGGTTTTATACATGTGTAATGTTTCTTACCTGCACAGGTTACTGTCACAAGCAGGATGCTGAGTGAGGAGAACTTTTAACCAAATGCAGGATCCCAGGAATTTTATTTTGTTTGTTTTCAAAACGCTTTACTTCAGAATGAAATACATTAACTATCACTCCATCACCTCTCCAAAAAACCCTCCTCTATCCTAGGAATTAAAGTGCTTTACTGTACAATTATGAAAGTACTAATCACTAAACAGAACCACTGTATTTAGTCTATTTTTGAACAATTTTACTGATAGTATTTGATTGATTTCCTCCCTTTTCAAGCATAACACCAAGGAGCTCTTTCTTAGTCACACAGGCCACATTAAATACAATGTCCACACCTGAATTCACAGAATCCAATTCAGAACTACATTACTATTCCCAGACCTCCTCTACCTCTTGTTGTTTCTAGATTTTATGTGTATCTTAGTCCTCTCTTGTGCACCACTTCTCTTTCCTTTAGCATCTGAACCCTTTCCACATTTAAGAATTTGTCTTTTGTTTAAGTTGAATACCTTGAAATTACCCATTTCCAAGTTCAATCATCTCCTCTCTTATGTTTTCAGCCTACTGCTCCTATGCTTTAAAGAAACTTGGCCACCAGACAAATAAGACTACTGAGGCTAAGAAGTAAAAAGAATATTAATTCAGAAGAAACTTTAATCCTATAAATCTGGTTGTCACTTGATAAAAATCATCTGGGGAAAAAAAAAAGGCTGAAACACCTTACCTTTGTCTAACAATATAAAGATTAATCCAAAGGATAATACCTACTGCAATTTACGAATTAGCATTATGTCAATCTACAGTCGGAATTAGTTTTGAAGAGTACCATTTTTATTAATTATCTTTTAAAAATTACTGTACCTGTACTAATTATTAATTACTGTGCCTTACAAGTTATATTAAAATGACAACACAATCTCTTTAAAACAAAGGTCAAATTCAGTTTCTTGCCTACTACTAAAATTATATTTTGCTTCATATGTGGAGCTGTAAGAAAAAATCCTAAATTATGTCTTCCCATTAGCTGCAGATGCTGATAGATTAGCACTATCAAAACAAGAAATAAAGATGTCAGTGTTGCTAGACAACCACTTCTCTTTTTAACCCTACCAATGACGCAAGCTGTAAGAGCAGAGAGAAAAATTTGCTGTCATGCTTTAGGAACCTCTGCAGTTATATTTATGGTGAGTCTATTTTTCTAGTTTTTCTAGATATAAAAACAAATATTCATGGTCAGCTTAAGTGACACCTCAGATTTGGCACTTACAGATAAAAACATTATACACAAGGTTTCTGTGCTATAACAATTTTATTATGGTATTAAATTGATGCAACACCAATTAAAAAGTATGGGGCTTAAAAGTCAGTTAAAAATCTATTTTTATTAAAACTATTTTTATTTTTTATGGGACTTGAAAACATGTATTCTGTATCCACCTGTATTATTTCTGATTATCTAGCTGATAGTAAACTACTGATTTTCCTAGCAGCCTCTCTTAGCAGACAAGGAAGCATGATGAATTCACAGGTAACAGAAATCCTGGTGCTCTCCTAGGTCATCATATCTATTTCTAGCTCCCCTAACAAAAACCCTGTTAATGGAGAAACCAAATATTCAAGAGCCAAGGAATGTTAAAATTCCATTATAATAATTATTTTAACTCATCCCTGCTCAGGAGAAATTGCTACTGGTACTATATACTGTGTAATCATTTAAACAGTGGTAAATATAAAGTAAACAGAGGATTAGCTCTGGAGAAAATGTTACATGTGATATATTTCCACAAAACATTTAAGTGCAGGCATTTGTTCTATAGTATAGCTTTTCATACATCATTAAAAACTGTCCAGAATTTTCAGGTTTTGCTCCAGTCTCTATCAGCAGAGACTTTGTCCATAAAAGGTGTCCTACATCACTAAGCTTGTTTCCCTACCCCTCTTCCAGAATTACATTGATCAATAACTGTAGGTATTGGAAAAAAATGCACTAACACTCCTTCTCTCACACACAGATACACAATAAAAATAAATATTTAGGTAACTCAAATGCTAACGTGGCCCAAACAAACTTTTAAAAACAGATAAAGCAAAGCATTCAAAATCAAGTGATGCAGCAAATGTTTCACCACATTTGAGAAATTCTATATTTCAGCCATTTATGATGGGAATAGAAAATGTTTGACACCTTTGAGTAAATGTGAGGGCAGAAAGTATTGCAAAAAATTCGTTTAAGGTCAGACAACCTTGACAGCCTTTGCAACACATCTTTAAGTGACAATAGGGAAATACTACTCAAATCCCCCCCATTATTGTAGATTTTCTTGCTGGTTGGAACAGTCCAGTTAGAAGGAGGCCCAAAAGCAAAAGGAAGATGAGATCAGTTTCAGAGGAGGTTCTGATGTCTCAGATGAGCAGCTGAAGAGCCCAGCACCCAGCCATGCTCAGGTGAGTCCTACAGAATCAAGTTGGGCTTCTCCAGCTGCATTAGGTCTCTGTGCAGCTGAAGGGCAAGTGGCAATACAGAGGACCCAGAGCAGCACTAAAAAGATGAAAGAAAAAAACCCCAAAGGGTTCTTAGTGTCCTCCACCCCAACATTTGGTGGCAGTGCAGTTCACATTACAGAATAATGTGCAAAAGGGAAGATGAAAGACAGTGTTCCATGGAGCCTGTGAAAAAATTTAAACTCTTGTGCTTGTGTTTTGTCTTGCACGTATTTTTTTCCCAGTCTCATTTTTGCATTGAGATTGGGTTAATTTGGTGCAGGCCAAGTCATTCAAGCAAGATTTTATCATCTTGCTGCTCATCTATCTCATGAAAATACTCAACATTTACCTCTCCTGATTCAGTATGTGAAATGACCTCAATAAACACTTTAGAAAAATAGATAAAAGTACATTTTCATCTTGAAACTGGCCAAGCAAAATCAACTCTGCATAGATCATGTTTATTAGACACAGGGAAACTGATAGCCTGTGGGTTTAATCTATGAAACTACATACACCCAAACATGCATCTCAGAGAGTAAAGCAGCTTGGCAGGGTTCACAGTGACATTTGCAAGTGCAGATTTTAAAGTTCTGTGTTGGTATCTTCTTCCATAATATCAATGAAAAAAAAAGTTTTCAAATTACAATTCAAAAATCTATCAGTTTTATTGCAGTTTCCAGCCCATATTCCAAAGCTGTGGAAGCTTTCTCACAAGATCAGCTAGCTGGGTTTCAGCTTTCCTTTTGTGAAGAGCTACATGCTCAGTTCTAATGAGCATATAAAGATTCAAAAATTTCATCCAGCTGAGACAGGCATACTAAAAAGAGAGGTAAGCAGAATTCTGCAATAAAATCGTTCATCTATTGAACTTCCACAGTTATTTTTCCTTGTGGAAATAGAAGTGGAGTCTATATTTCCCAGCACATAATTCTGAGGTGCTTGTGCTACACCTACATTCTGGTTCTGTGAGGTCACCTGAAGCATTGCCAACATCTTTAACAAAAGCAGGCTGTCAACTTTCATGTTTAAACTGATGTAACAGTGACAGCTAATAAGGGGCATTTATTCAACTGCATGACTGGAAAAATGAACATTATAGCCTGTAGAAAGCTTAATCTCCTAAACATCAGATACAATTTTCTCACATATAAATTGCCCTTTCTTCAGTTTGAAGAAGAATTTAGATGTTGATTACTTAGCTCAATATTTTTCATAAACCACAAAGCAAAAATCATGACAAAAAACAAATTCCCAAATAACAGGAAGATCTAATGCAGTTTATATATCTATATTTTTAACATCATATGTGAAAAAAGAAAATTTCCTTTAAGACTTTTTGATAGTTTTTAAAATCCATATTCAGATGTTTTATGCTGTTTTGCTGATGAAATGGAAGATATACATTGTCGTGAAACAACAACAAAAAAAAAGGTAGCTGACCCTTAGATCTTTCAGAAAAATATCATTCATAAAACAGATTTTCAAACAAAATGAAATTGATAAATAAGCAAACCAAAACTATTGTTATTTGCTGATATTATTAAAAATAAATTGAGCATTCAGGTATTTGAAAAGAAGCAGACACTAAAAGAGAAATAATATGATGGGGATTCTTGAAACCTCTGGTTCAAACAGGGAAAGAACATTGAAGGAGAAAAAAAAATGACAAAAACCTCCCAGCCAAACTTGCTAATCAGTTAATTGAGAAATACTCACAGAGGAAACAAATTATTCCTTCTAATCAAACATCATTTGCAGAAGAAATGAAATCACATTTAACTGAAAAATGGCACAAAACCAGGTGAACAAAAAGATAAATTTGAGATAATTGAAAAGATAACTGCAAAGTCAGGGAACAGAACACAGATCTGAGGTCTAATCAGTTTCTTGGACGTTTTGAAGCATGGAAGAGTTGGTTTAACAAATTAACATGCTGAGATGGGGTACATGGAGACTAAGATTGGTAAATTTCATATCAACGTAAAGTTTCACATATTTTAAATTCATACAGATTCCATTTGGAAAAATAACAATATTTCTTGCAGAGGAAAACATGAACATATTTCCTCCTTTTCTTTAGAAAGCCTGTGTCTTTGAAGTCTCAAATGCTGATTGTAAAATAAATATTAATGACATGTTTCGTTTGCAAAACAAATTTTCTTTTAAGTAAATAGATTAAAACTTTTGTTGTATGCTGGAGAAATATTAGCTAGTTGGGAATAAAAAAATAATAATGATTAAAAAAGCCAAACCAAATAAACAAACAAAACCACAAAAGAGAAGAAAGAACCCAACCAACACCTCAAACCCACTTTGTTTGGGCTTTTTGAGAAAGCCCTGAATCAAAGAACCTCTCCTGATTTATACTTTCCAACTTCAAAGCCTCTCCTAATATACACTTTCTTACCAGAAATCGTGAAATAATTTTTAATACAGATGGACTGCATCTGGAATTCAATGAAACAAAGTATCAGTCAAAGAAAAGCAATGAAAGGGAAAAGCAATAAATTTTCCAAAAGCCTACACTGAAAGAGATTACCCATGCAAGATGTTTAATTAACTTCCTTTATTAAGTAAATTTACTTAATAAAGTAAACTGTTCACAGCTAGTGCGTGTGCTGCTCCCATGGGATGGTGATTCCTGAGAATCACAGGGTGAGCACAAACAGGACAGCAGGCTGTCTGTCTGTCCCTGCAGAGCACCACAGCCACAATTCATCAGGACTGCTGCAGCCCAGTCTTACAAACTGGGATGTGTCCAGCAGCTCTAAGCACAGATATTCCTGGTGGCAAACTTAAAAGCAGTGCTGATAAAGGTGTCTCAGCAGCCATGTGATATGTCTATGGCTGATAAAAGATGGAGTGGTTCCCCGGGTGTAGCTCTTCCTATACATCTGTTCTCCTGAGCACCTGCTGCCCCTTCCCTGCAAATACAAGGCCTGCTGACCTTATCATCTTGGATAGCAGGATACCTTTCTAGCCATAAACCAGTCAAATTATTCACTATTATTTCTGAGTTATGTGCAAAATTAAAACCATTAGAAATCTAGCATATGGGCCTGTTGCAGGGAGTCCAGGGGAGGCCAGAGAGTTGGTCAGGGCTGGGGCACCTCCCCTGGGAGGACTGGCTGAGGGAGTTGGGGTTGGAGCATGGAGAAAGGGAGCTCCAAGGAGACCTTACTGCAGCCTTCCAGTACTTCAGAGCAGCTTACAGCCAAAGAGGGAGAGGGACTTGTTACGTGTGCAGATGGTGATAGGACAAGGGGAAGTGCTTTAACACTAAAAGATGAGGGATTTAGATTAAAAGTAAGGAAGAAAGTCTTTATTCATATGGTAATGAGGCAGTGATGAGGCCTCAACTTTGGAAGGGTTCAAGACCAGGTTGGATGGGACTGAGAGCAACCTGACCTAGTGGAAGGTGTCCCTGCCCATGGCTGGGGGCTGGAAGTAGATCACTTTAAGGTCCCTTCCAACCCAAAACATTCTATGATTCTATCGTTCTCTGGTCTGGAAAGAGCTCCAGGCTGGCCAGACAGAAGGACTCCTCAAGTAGTTCCTAAAGCTGGATGGAAGACCAAAGTTACTCAGTTTTAGTTATTGCTTCTTCCTGACCAGAATAATAAGAGGAAATGGGAAATATATGCCTCCACTGCAAGCCTTGGACATAAGAATAGCTCCACATAACATTAATATTATGATTATTTTTCCACTACTTGAACTATTTTGGAAAGAGAATTCAATGTTGTTGCAGAAATAGCAGACAAATGTTTGGGTTAAACTTCTAAGACACCGAGGCTTATGTAAGTTACCAGCATTTAATTTTACAGTTTATTTTTCTGATCTTTTTTTGCATGATCACCTCAGTGTATAATGGACAAGGACAAGACAGAATTCTAACTGCTGGATGCCACACCTGATAAAAGTTAATAACTGCTTTGTTCAGTTTTAACTGCTATATCAATACCACTGAAAAGATGCATTTTAAAAATTCGCTCAACAACATCCTAAGCATGGATGTTCAGATTTCAAGTTCTGCTAAGTTCTGCTGATATCAAAATTAGCACATGATCTGAGAAAGCTCCTCAGGTTTCTCCTTTTAGGAAAATTACTAAGACTATTTTATTTTATTTTTAAACTTTAAAATCTTACCATACTTAGTAAAACATCTAACTTCTGCAATGAAAAAAATAGATGCAAACTTACTCAGCAGTCAAGGGAAAACATTTCTCTCTAACACTCAAATACCACGACAGGAATACAGTTGCACTTAAATATCTCTCACCATTCGATTAGGTAGCTAAAAGAAACAGGCATGGTTTGTCTAACAGATGTACAGGTCTGGTCTTCATGAGGTGGGAAAGACTCACACTGCCATGTCCTCTGGGTCAAATTTGTGAAAATTAAAAATGGCATCCAAATGTCATAATTGGGCAAGGCTAAGAAACAGCACACTCAGACCTGTCACCATTAATCCAGCTGTCGCCCTCTTTACACCTCTCTCCATTTCTGCCATCATATAGAATGATAGTCCTGGCACTACAAACCATTTCTGACCAACGTATGTAACAGGTGAACATGAAACCTTTCAACAAGATTTCCCAATTCACAGTAAAAACAGATGCATTGCACTTGGTTTAGAGTTAATTGCATGAACTATTATCAATTTCTGCTGTTACTCGTATTTTTAATAGGGTCACTGACTAGTATAGTACATTTTAGCAGAAAAAATATTAGAGACAGAAAAAAACTTTCCTGCAAATTCTTCATAATAAGACTCTTTTTTGACTTTACCAAATTCTAATCAGCTTGATTGTGATTTTCTAGGCTGAGCACTTTTCTGATACAGAATTAGATTTGTGTGTGTTCATGCATGTTCATGTGCAAGGGGGGAAAAAAGGGAAAACACAAGTTTTCCCCTTTAAAAAGTCATATTATAACTTTGGCACAAACCTAGTCTAGCAGACCCATCATGTGCATTACAGAGTGGTAGTTTTGCTTTGATTAATAACTCCATAAAAATTAACCTTCTGTGAACCTTACAGCTTTTCAGTTAACACAGCTCAATTTAGATTTGCAAGTGAACCTCCCTGAAGAAGCTTTTTTCCTGTTTATTAGTTTCAGACAGGATTTACTACCATAGAAATAAAACCTAGAAGAAAGTGAACAATTCTAATTAGGTAATTCATTAATCCATTTAGATTGTTCTTGAAAGATATTTTAGGAGCATGTGCAAGGAAGCTTTCTCCTTACATACAAGTTTATTCAAGCTTAGAAACAAACTGGTGAATTTGCCATGAATAAAATATTAAATTATTTTGACATAAATATCAATACAGAAAAATAAATAATGTAAAATATTAGAAATACAATTTGACTTATAAAAATATTAAGAATGAGGCAGCATTTCTGCTCATAAAACCACTCTATGGATAAACCAGAGTCAATTTACATAACAGCCCCTTGGGGAATGATTATATAGAGGTGCTTCTGGAGGAAAACTGAGACAGCTTTATGTGTCATCAGGACAGAATATAAGCACCTAGGTATCTCTGTATTATAACTAGAGACCCAAAAAGAACCAAGATCTGCGTTCTAGAAGAATAATTTTCCAGGTGGAAATGAAATTAAAGAGAGCAGAAGAGAGGGGGGAAGGAATTAACAATGATAATCCAGATACTCTTTTATTTTGAAACTGACAAATGCCTTTACTTTTTTATTAGGCTGGCTTTGGAGAAAAGCAGTCTAAGGCTGGAAAATATTATTAGGTGGAGTAATAACAAGTTGGTTTGGAAAAAAAGGAACAATGGTACACTTTGGATATCAAAAAAGTAGAGACAAAGACCATGTATTTTTTTAAATTGCTATAGGAAAGATAATAACTGTTGAAAGTCAAGCTAGTAGAAGTCTGGAAATTATACTGAAACAAATATCAGTAGTCACAGATTTGGAAGATGACCAGGAAAAGTTAAATAAATCCTTTGCCTTTTTTCCATGCAGGACTGGTGAAACAGAAACTGAAGCATCTGTGTACTGCAATACAACCATCCACATGGATGTGGAAGCAGAACTTAGAAAAGCAGCATGAGGGTAACAGTCCTGGATAGCCCCTGGCCCAGACTGCAAAGGAACTAATATGGGAAATTATAAATGCATAAACAAGGTTTGCAAATACCATTACCTAACCTGCTCTACAGGTCTCTGGCACGACTAGAGAAGAGAGAAAATCATACACCTAACAAAGGACATGTTAAGAAACGGAGATTACATAGGCTGGCTTCAATAATATGTAATCTTCAGAGGAAAGCAGATGGGTTTAGGAGTAAATCTATAATTTAAAAGGCTGAATTATGTCAAAATAGTATTTTACCCTAAAACCAAAAAACCTTGTATCACTGTGACTTCAATACATCTATTCAGCAAGCTTGAAAAAAATTCACTCCTTTAATGAATACATAAGGTATCCCATACTCCATGGAGATCTTTCTCAGTCCTGTGCTTCCTGTTCAAAAATATCAGATTTTAAGCAGGTAAAACCAGAATCATCTGGCACTAAAAATTTTCCCAGAAATGTTACTTGCATGGAAAAGGAGCCCAATGCCATGGTGACTGGGCTATGCTGTCACTATGATGCCTCATGTATCCAACAGGAAGGCAGGGAATCTGTAAAAGGCTGGGAGGGACTGAGGAAGGGGCAGAAAGAGAGAGTCAACAGAAAATAAATGAAGGACAGACAAGAAAAGCAATGTGAACTTTACTAAGACTTTAAAACAAAGTCACACATAAGTTTCTTTATCATTACAAAGGGTGGGTTTACTCAGAAATAACAGCAAGCTCTAAACCACTCCTAGTGTTGTAAAAATAGAATATATCTTTCCGCTGGTTGCCCTATTTCTGGATTTTTTTCCTTTTTTTATACCAAACCCAATTGTTCTGTGTTGCTGTGACCTGAGAGGCCAGACTTGAGTCAAATTAGGCATCCCTGTGTGACTGCTCGAGCTCTCCTCGAGTCTCACGCAATTAAAAGCATCAATACTGACAGACACTAATGACAAAAGTTAATGCAAGGGCTAATTGAGACCAGCTCCCTCACAGGCCATTTCACAGCATCAACAGCTCGGAAAGCAGCCGTTCATATGTAATTAAATTTCCGGGATGCATGGCTATCACAACCAGGTAGCTGGAACCCTACTTCACACCTTTTAACCTCTCATTACCTCTGAGCCCAAAATAGCCACCGTGCTTGGCAATTCTGTGTTAATACCTTCCCTACAAAAGCAAACTGGCACCAAGGACCAATTCTGCAGCAACAAAAGCCAGCTCCGTGAAGCAAGCTGCATTTTCTAAGCTTTACTTGTCAGGGAGATACCAAACAACATATTACTAACCATCCTTTCAGGGGTAAAGGATTGCAAATGTTTTGCTAACAGCAGATACCAACCACTCAATTTCTGGGCTCTGAACAACTAGTTCTAATATGTAATTACATTCCTCTGACAGAAATTAACTGATTTCATTAACAAAATAGAACACTGAAATTTCAATTCCTTCTGAATCTGATCCCACACTGCATGAATTGAAAATGACACAAAGTGAAAATTGTTATGGTGGGGTTGAGAGATGCTTCGGCAGTGTTTGAGGGAGGGCACTAAGATTTGAGAGACAGCTCCTGGTGTACATCACCGTTACACAAAAAGGAAATCAGAGTTCATTTTCCCATTTTGGGCACACAGTTTGAGCTACCTCAAGTTTCTGGAACAGTTAGCACTACCCAAATATCAGTCTGAGTATTCCTCAGTGGGATGCACTCGCCACAGGGCACTTTTGATGCTTTTGAATAAACAGCAGACAATCACTCATGCCAGCCTCTGATAAGAGCAAAGCCAAAGTTTACTGCTGAGAAAAGGCATCCAATTTATCCCTGAACCCACATAAATACTCCTTATTGAAATATCTGCTCCCCTGACAGCAGACTCCTTGGGCTTTTGGGGATATTTTAAACTTAAATTTTATTTGGGTTCTATGGCAATCTGAAATGAAACCTTTTAGTGTCCTGGAAAAACAAATGACATGGCAGACTTCCCAACTCTTCTGAGTCAGGGATGGACCCTTTGTCATTCAATTTAAGGTATAAATTTAAAGTTGGTTTCAAGGAAGGGTCTTAACTCTAAATACTGGCTGCATCTGAACCCATCATTCAGCTGAGGCAAATTTTCATTCATCTGGACGAACTATTTCAACTATTTCCAAACTGTACACACTTCTGGTGAGAAAGGAGGAGGAAAGAAGTGCTAGCCTGGCATTTGAATGGACTGTTAATTTTTCAGTGTAAAAAATATTTGTTGAAGAGTTTTCACCCTTAGAGATTTACATCTTTCTCAGTTCCAGGTAAATGTTGAGCATTTTGGTTTTATAACCACATAGTAATTAGTCTTCTAAAAGCACCAATGGCCAAAATATTTTTTGTCCCAATTTAATAGAGAAAGAAAAAAATAAAATTAAGGCTCAAGTCCTGAAAGATGACTGAACCAAAGGGATCCTTTTCAGGATCCATGCTTCAGACACCAAAATACTGTTTCACAATGGAAACTGCAACTGAACTAAGCTACAGTATTAAAAACACTTGATAAAATCTGTTTTCAAGAGCTCAGCATCCTTGTAAAATCAGGCAGTGCACATTATATGTCAAGGCTTTTGCTTTAGAAACCTGAGATCATCTCCCTGATGTGCAGGGAGATGGAGTCACTGGCACAGCACTGAAGAATTAAGTTCCCTTGGGCACTCTGTAGGAAGGAGCATCCCTCTGTTTCCTAAAGCATCCTCTCCTGTGAGAGCAGAGCGAGAGGCAAATGGTTTTGGAGATGGGGGCAGACACAACAATTGCTTAAAAAGCTGCTGCAGGAACAGAAGAGAATTAATCAGCTCCCCTTGCCCATGCTGAGGACAAGCAGAGACAATCAATGGATTTTGTCAGGGCTACTTTGATGAGGCATTGCATTAGACATCAGGCAAAGAAAACAACCAACCCTAAACTTCCCAATAACAAAAATACTGAACTACTGCAGTAGGATGACAACAGCAACTCAGAATTCCATAGCATTGGAGCACTCAGAGAGTGCAGGCAAAACCCAAAAAAAAATAGGTTGAGCTGCATTGTGGACTAGGAATGAAATCAATCCCACTCACTACCTTTTTTCTAAACTATGATTTTAAAAATCTTAATCTTTTCACAAAATGGAATTGGAAAAAAAAAAAAGAGTACCATTTCCAGCTTTTCCAGCAGCTTCAGCAATCACGAAAGATTCTCCCCAGTTAATATTACAGCTTATTTATCTACACACAAAAAGTCCTTTTTTTTTTTTTGACATGGTCTTGTATTCTGTCGTCACGCAGTTCTTCACATTTCAAAAGTAAACAGAAACACAAATATCTACACAGAGCTAATGGCAGCTGTGTGCAGCCACCTTTTCAGCCAAAGTAATCACTCATACCATTTATTTAATTGGTTTTGAAAACACCATTTTTCACACTTATAGACATATGGACATAATAACTGCCATTCAAAAAAACTCACTGCTACGACAGTAAGTTCAGATTCCTGAATTTCTAATATTAAATGTAATATTTTGGGCTGCAAACCAAAGAAAGAAAAGATACAACTTTTGTAGTGGTTTTGCATTCTGGAATTGAACTTTTTAAGTCAATGGTTTCCATACACAGCAGATCACCACTGGAGTGGGTTTGCCCTTAACAGTCAAGGTTAAAGTCACTCTCTCAAGTCTGTTTTACTTTCCAGAACTCAAATTTCATTCCTTTAACCTCAAAACAATGCTCAAAATATAGCAGGTCTAATGCTTGGAATTTGTTACTGGAGTTCAAAATAACAAAATTTTCAGCACCTAAATTGAAGTGCAAAATTTTGAGTTAAGTGTAGAGTCTTAACAGTGACTAAGCACAGAAGCATATGTCTGGAAGAGAAAAAGGCAAAATAATAATGAAAAAAGCTTTGTTCCCTCTTTATTTGTAACAAAATACAAGGAAGTGTGAGGGGATGAAATTTAGCAGGATATAGGAGAGTAAGAAATAAGTACATGGGTTACATTGCTTCAGAAGAACTCAGGAAAATCACTGCTTTCCACAGGCTTTAGTCATTTCTTGGAAGGTGCCAGCCACTCAAAAGACAAAACTGACCAGTCTGAAGTATGATTCTGCAATGATGTGATTTTCACAGAATCACACAATTAACCAGGCTGGAAAGGACCTTTGAGGTGGACCTCAAGTCCATTTAGTTACAGTCAATGATAAGTCAAGGAAAAGAACCAGCTCTGGCCTCATCCCATTTGTATATTCAGTGACTATTTAGCATGTGGGGAAAAAGAAAACCAGAGTAACCATATTCTAAGTAAAAATACTTTTTTTTTTTCCCCTGGATGCCCTCTTGTGTTTGTATGAGATGATTTTGACTACTGCAATGGTAGAGATGTCACAGCTTCCTCAGGCAGCCTGGGTTTTATGGCAGCTACAGGCAAGTGCAGTTGCACTACAAGATTTTGTATGCAACACTGCCAACTTCTGACTTACTATTCAGTTTGATTCTTGACCTGCTCATTATCTCTCCAGCAAAGACTCCCAATTATTTTGGCAATAAGTAACCTAAGGACTGCTCTGGCATATGGAAGTCTTCACTATCTGATCTGAAGAAGGTTGTCAATCAACCTCTCCAGAAAATAATGCTCCTGTCATCAGCTAGAGCTTCTAAATAAATAGACATCTGAGAGAGTTTTATTTATGTAGCTTTTGTAATATATGGCTTTACAAGTTTAATTGGAATTGAAATTGGAATTTACTCCATATTTACTCTGACTAAAATAGTCATTGACAAAACAATAGCAGCAATCCTCCTAGCCAAACTGGGTCTATTCTTCCCTAACCTCTTGCATTGGGTGAAATTTCAATGGAGAATGGAATTTGCAAAGAACTAATAAAGCCTCCCCTGAGGAATTTAAAAGACAAGGCTACAGAAAGATAGATTTCAAGGGAGTCCTCCCTATTTTTAAACAGCTTTCATGATCACTTTTATAATAATTTTAATGTCTTTTTGATACGATCATGAGTGCGCGATTTAGTGACATTTCTATCAATGTGAAAGGTAGAAAGATCTGTACTGAAGAATGAGGTCTGTGGTTCTCTGAATGTGCAAGAAGGTCAGTCAGAGTCACTTTAGTTGCTCTACTCACTCCTATCCTGCTGTGGAGGACACCCAGCTTCAGCCACTGCCACCTGTCACCTCAGAGAAATGTGTTTTAGAGTTTGCTTATATCCTCTGTCACTGATACCTGTCCCTGCCCTGTCTCTCTCCACTGAATATTCCCGGTGGTGCAGATCATAAGGGACAATTCCAGCACCACACAGAGTGGCTGGAGCACAGCCTTTGTTACAGCAGGTGTCCTCCATGGCACAAAACCTTTTTCTTCTCCTACCCAACCATTTTCCACTTGAGGTCTGTTGCACCTTGAATACACTTAGAGTTCTGGTTGACTTCTAGGAGACCTGAATGAACCCTGGACAGACATCTTAAACACAGCTGATTATCCACAGTGATGTACTTCTCCATGGCCACTGGCCAGCAGTACCAAAGGTTATTTCTCCTGATGAATTCAGGTTCACAGAGAGTTCAGATCAAATACTCTAGTGGATATACTTCTTGCTGTTCACTCACAGGCTGAAGGAGAAGCCTCCTTAGACTCTACAGCAGCACTTGGCTCACAGGCATTTACTCTTCATGCCAACATGCAGAGTTAGATGTGGAAATTATGGGGTTAAAAGAAAGTTGCCATGTTGGTTCAAATTTTCAGGGGAAAAAGCCCCCAAAGTATGATTTTGCCTGCAATCAGCCTAAGGAAACATTTCCTAAGCTCTTGGATATGGGCTGCAGTTCTGCTTCATTATGAATTAGAGTCCAGTAAATCCCTAGTACCCTCAGCACAGTCAGAATTATATATATAATTAAATCAAATGTAAAAAAAAAACCCTGAAGAACTCATATCTCACTCTCACAGGACCATCCTTATCCAATAAGACCAGAATAAAAAAGAAAACCCAATCATTTTGTACTCTGCAGAAGGAAACACAGGCAGAACACCTAATGGATATTTAACTGGTACAATCATTTGGACTATCCTACATTCAGTTTTCTACTCAAGAATGTATACCTATCTTAGCTCTTTCACCTTCTGCTGTAATTCTTTTCCTAGTTTTCCTGGGGAATTTTGTGCCAATTACCCAGGATTAAGATCATCCACACACAGTCATATTGCAGGAATATAAAATATGAAACACCATGACCCTTTTTAGACACAGATAAATTTGACAAATATTCAGAGCATCTGAGCATAGCTTGACACAAAGGTAGCAGTGCAAATAATTTAATAAAGGCCATTCAACAGCCCACAAAAGCCTTCCAGATTTAGCCATCTAGTTAGCCAACGATGAGAACCTAAATATTTCTTCCAGTTTTCTGGTGACACTAAAGTATTTACACTAACTTCTGTGAAGCTGTCCTCTATTAGCTTCCTAAGAAAGTATTTGTATAAACAAACTTATGCATACAAGGGGTGTGAGTGTAAAGAAATTATTAAACCATACTTTGGAGACTTATGGTGATTAGAAACTAGCTGTGTTTGCCCTGAAAAATCTTTGCTATTTAGTGCAAGTAACCCACTCTAACAGCTTCATTTTTCCTCTTGAAAATTATTTTGGGAATCCCCAGAAGGAGTTTTGTCTCTAGTACCAATTTCTGATCTGCAGAAACATGTCCTGAGATGATAAACTGAGAAATTGTCCCAACCTTGTTCTGTTAGGAGTAACCAAGAAATGTTTCTCTCCCCGACTTCTCTTGTGTACAATCTTGTGGCTCCAAACATCTTTTCCTATTTTTTTCCCCTCTGATGCCAGAATTACCGCCTTTGCCCTTGGTTTCCCACTCCCAGACAAACAGCCTATAAAATTGCTGCAAGAAGCCAAGTGCTGCTTTTCACATAGCCACAGACAGACTTCCTTTACTGAACATATTCTGCGTAGAGCCAGCAGCCGCCAAAGGAGAGAGATGCTAATGTAATCGCCGAAATGCCGAGGAGTTCTCCGAGCCCAGAGGAGCCAGGAGCAGGGATGCTCTAAAACCGGCGAGTGCATCCCATACCGAGAAGTAACTTCGGGGCTGGGCAGGGCAGGGCAGGGCAGGGCAGGGCAGGGCAGGGGAGCCCGCAGGCACATGGTACATTCCTGCCTCTGCCGCTCTCCTCGCTGCCTTGCGCTCCTCTCCGCGGCTCCGGCTGGCAGCTGCCGTCCCCCCCCGGCGCAGGCTGCAGAATGGGACGCGCTCGCTGCCCGGCCGGCCGGCAGCTGTCACCCAGCGCAGGCAGCCAGCAGCCGCGGCCCGGAGCGAGCCCACTCCGTCGTTTAGGATGACTCACTGGAATCTGGCATCAATTCCTCTTTTTCTGATAGCGGACCGAGAACAACCAAAAAGCTACACTGGACTAGACCAAGGTAAGAGATTTAAGTGTCTTTTTTGCCCTGCAGCCACCCAAGGCTTCGAGAGTGCCGGGCTGTGTAGGAAGGCTGGCGGTGGCACTAACTAATTCGGTGGGTGTCTCAACAGCTGACATTACATGCCATCAGGGTGTCCTTCTGGCGTTAACCCTGTGTGCACCACCCAGCCACCCCCGGGGGAGAGACGGCAGGTCAAAATACAACCCAGTGACTGCATTTTCTCCCCTTAATGCAACTTTTGCGGCTGCACTGCCACCTGCTCCCGCGGATGCGAGGAGCTTCTCAGTGTTGCTAAATGATGAGGCTTTTGTGCCGTGCTGCTGGGAATGGAGCGTACCAGGCGTCTGTCATGGACTCCGTGTGGATTCATTCCCACAGCAGTTGTTTCATCACTTTAATGAGTTGAAATTCCACAGCCCACAGAAACGCTTCCCTGTCGTTGCCCCTCTCTCCGAGGGTTTCTCATATAGATGCGATCCATTTTCAGGCTTTTCAAAAGTAGTGCTCACTGAAAGCACCAGAGCCAGTCTGCTGAAGCACGGGCAGTGCTGCACTACATATTCTGTCTGCATGCCTCTCTGCTGTTTCTGCTGTGAATCAAAAATTCAGCCTTGCAGGAGGGTTTTTGCAAGGACAGTAAATGTCTCCGGCACAACAATTTAAAGTAAAGGGAGAAACTGTTTCTCCCCATTCTGAAATCCTGGAAAAATAGTCTTCTTCCATTTTCCGAGGAGGTACAGTATTTCTAGCAGAGTTATCTAAGCAGGTTTCTGCTGGGGCTGATTGACAGTTTTGAGATGTGATTTTAATGGAAATCTTTCACTGAATGTCTACAGCTTCATTTCTGTCAATCCAATGCTTTTTAGCAAATGGCTTTCTTTGGAGGGTGACACCTTTAAAATTAAGCCAGGATCATATTTTTCTAGACCTATAAACAGAGTATCAGTCCAGCTAGTGCACATTGCAGAATCCCAGAACCTTACCTTTGGATTTTAATGGTGTAACTGCAGTGGAAGACATTTGGTTTGGTTTACAGGTTGGTTTTCTGTACTGTGGAAAGAGTCACAATTGCAACTGATTTTATCTGTGTTTGCTATCCGTTATTATGGTGTTTCTCTGCAATATCCTGCATGTTCCATTTGTTCAGACCTTCTGTGTACTGGCAATAGGTTTATTAAGAGTTGACTTTTAAACCCTTTTTAAAAAACTGCCCTGACGTTACTGCCATGAAAAGGACTCTCTGCTCAAGGAAAATGACACTTCCCACATTGATCACACCCATGGAGGTGACCAAACAGGTATCAGCAATTAACAAGAAAAACACCACTCAGCTTCCCAGTAGCCACCAAGACCCACAATCCGTGTACCCAAGTTAATATTTTTGGAATGAACTCAAACATGGCACCAATAAACACTCCCCTTAGCTACCACCCCCTCCATGCACTCTTTTTAAAACAGATTAGGGGAAAAAAGGTTCTTCTTTCAGAAGATTTTCAGGAATTTAATCCAGAGCTTCGGGAAGAGGTAGGACAACATCCTGATGTGTCAGCATGGATTCTACATCATTTTCCATCAGAATATGGTACAATTTTCCACTTGTAAAAATGGAAAGCATTTACCAACATTATGCTTTAAGATTAATTCTAGTCATTTAGACGAGTGCAGAGACTCTTGATACTTTTCTTTCAATTTACTTCTTTTTCTTAGCATTTAGATATGGTGCCTGACTGCAAGGGTATCAGATTAGTTCCAGGGAAAGTCATTCTAAAGTACAACAGATCGTTGTGATTCTATTAACCGTTGATACTATTCATGTAACTTATTTTTAAATTAGCACCTATTTATTGTACACCAGCTCTTGCTAGTGAAGCACATGTCAGTCTCTGAGGTCTGAGCAGCTATTTTTGAGCCTGTCTGGCTAATGTCTAGAATACAAAATTACCCTGTTCACAAGTTGGGCTTTTCTGTGTTATTTTCCCTTCTTCTGAGACATCAGTGTATTATCAATTCTCATCTGGGTGGCTCCTTTCAGGTGGAATCTTAGTCCATTTAAATGCAGACAATTTACTGTGATAACAGTTTATTGTAACTTAGCAACCAGAGCTAAAAAAATCAAGTTACAGCCATAACACATGCAAACCTTGTATTGTGCTGCCCTGTACTCAGCAAATTAAACCCTTGAGATAAATGACATTCTAGACCAGTCAGTTTAATATCATTAGCTGGGCTGGCCAGTTGCTCTAATTACAGGAGTCAAAGAGTGCAGGAAGCAGCTGCAAAGTCAGCACATGTGCAAGGAGCTGTTTGTAAAGCAGAAATGCATGCTTTAACTTGAGTCTTTTTGTTGCAAGATGAATTATTAAGGAAACGTATGGCATTTACTATCACTGACAGAAAAATGCTCTGGCTGTGGGCCAGGTGGCAAGACTTGTATGAGTGGCATGGGGTTATCAACTGGTCTTTCTGTGAAGCTTCATTTCTGGCATAATATTTTCACCAAAATAAACAAACAAACACTTCCAGCCCTATTTCTCTGTGATCAGACTCTCGGGTCATTCATTACTGGTGAGCTGGGAGGACAGCACAAAGAAAATCAGCACAATGCTACCTACTCTGCTACCTATTTAACTCGAAATAGAGACTCCACTACCAGGGAAACATGTTCAGGGAGCAGTAAGATGCAGAGCTGGTACCCTGGAACTGGAGAGGAACATCCCTAAGACAGAGACTTGCTCAACTCTGGAGCTCTGCTTAAGCCTAGAAGACTAAACCAGCCAGAAACCAACTGAAAGCAGAGTCAGGCAGCTGCTCTGATGGGTGGCCAGGGATCCCCTCAGCTCTGAATTATAGATTCCCCTTGGCATTTCACCTCCGGAAGCTGAACTTAGGAGAGGCAGGAGTTTTGCTGTGCTTAGTTAAGTGGATTTAGTCTTACAACTGATTTTAGAAAAGAAAGATGTTCAGCCAAGTTATTGCCCTCAAAAAATCAGCTTGAGTAGAAGGTTCTTCTGTATATTTCATTTGAACATAAAGCTCCATCCAAAACAAAAAACTCTAAACAAATCAACAAGGTTTTACACATTAGGAATGAACAAGCTCTTGATAACAACCTCTAGAAAGGCATCAAATCCATCCCAACTACTCGATAAACCATATTCTGCACAGAGGCCTGCAAAAATGGATGAAGTTTAATCTCCTTTGAAACAAACACACTTAGCCACTTTCATAGCTCTCCATTAATGTCACTGTAGCTCCAGCAGCTGCAGATCTATTCCTTGCACCCTGAACAGAGCTAAGGTTACCTCCTCCCCACTGCACAGTACTTTGTTATCAGGTAAGCCAACTGCACCTACAAGTAACACTTTGAAAACTTCTATTAATAATAATTAAGATGGTATTTCAAGTTGAATTTACACTGGTTTTAGAATAGGGAACACTTTGCACACTTGTTATATTGCTTTCCACAACCTTCTTGTAACATGGTCTCATCAACTAAGATCAAATCTAATCTTAGTCTAAGACTGAGGACATTTATAGGGGTTAAAGTAAGGCACGTATGTGATGCAGAACAGGCATCCAACCCTCATGTTTAGGCATTACCTTTTGAGGAGAGAATTTTTCTGTAAGTAAAGAAGTCTTAGAATGACAAGATTGCAGAATATTCTGAACTGGAAGGGACCCATCAGGATGATGGAGTCCAGCTCCTGGCCCTGCAGAGAACAGCCCCAAGAGTCACACCATGTGCCTGAGAGTTGTTCAAACACTTCTTGAACTCAGCCAGCCGTGGAGCTGTGCCCACTGCCCTGGGGAGCCTCTCCCAGTGCCCAGCCACCCTCTGGGTGAAATACTCTGCTGGCATCTTTCAAACACCCCATCAGTTAGTGCTGGATGTACTTGGTGGATAACAGCTATTGCTTTATTTGCCTTCAATTCTTGCATTTTCCAACAAACTTTACCACAGTCTTTTAGCATTTTCAGTCCAATAGAATCTGAACCCTTGACCACCTACACTGGTGAAGGGTACATCCAACTGAAACATACAAGAGTAATGTAACAAATGTGTAGTGTATCTCAGTATATGTGTGTGGAAATAGTGTCAGAATCCAATATAAATACAAGGTAATATGTCCAATTTTAATCACAACTGACTTTGAACAGACATCTTCAAAATAAAATCTGGAATTTCAGGTTTATGTTTAATTCTTTTGTTGGGACTAATTATTTTTCCATTTAGATCTATATTATTTCTGTATTTATTTAATTCAGTGGTCTGCATTTTCTCTACAATAAAAAACAGATGATGCAGATTCCAAGGCTAGTTCTTTCTTCCTCAAACAAAATAAAAACAATATTGTGTTCATCACGAAGTAGCTTTTCCTATACTAAAGATTTGTCAAATAATCTGGATTTTTGAAAATTGAAGTCTTTAAAATCTGCACCAACAGGCAAATACTTTTTTCCTTCTCTTTCATTTCATTAGCATGTGAGAAGTCTTTTCACTCAATATCAGCTTGCTTGTTTGTATTCCTTTGATTGTTATTCAAATCTCATAAAATACGAGGAAGCTAAGTATGCTAGACATGTATTTTATCTTTATGCTTTGAGGCAATTTCATTACTGAGTTGTTGGCTAGTTTAGGAATGCTGTGTTAAAGACAATTTGTGTGAACAAACTAACTCTGCAATGGGACACACTTCTGAGAGCAAAGAGCACACTCTCTAGAGCAGTTCTCCTGAATGACACTTCCAAAATGGATGTTAGAAAATCTGAATTTTCAGTTATACTGAGCAAAATCTGTATGGCTTTTCCTTCCTATTTCTCCTTGTATCTTTCCCAGCCTTTTCATGCTAATGGTGTGTATTTCAGAACAATGTTCTTATTCCTCGGGGCACCAGCCATGTTGGGTAACATTTAGAGAAGCAAGCATCATCCCAGACATCTGCAGGTTACACAGAGGACAACACCAGGATCCACACGGTGAAGCAACCAGTGCAAAAGCCAAGTAAATTGTTGATTTATAAGGAAGCTTGGAGCCTGGAGCCACACAATACTTGAAATCATGTAGCAAATGATTTTTCGTGTTGTAAAGATCCTGGAGGTTTATGGGACAAGATCAATGCATCAGGATGTGCAAGAGCACAAAGTGTGTGGTGGTAACAGACAATGAGATACATAACTCTCTGTTAAAGACTTCTTTACAACTTTTGCAATGAAAATACTCAAGTTTTTTCCTAAGTTTCAAACATTGCAGATTCTGTCATGATCCTCGAAAAGATAAACCACTCAAAAATCCTATGAAACTGTGTGTTGTATATACACACATATATGCATGTGCATGACACCACAAAAGTTCCAGATCCTAAAGAAGCCAAAAACCACCCTCAAAACAGAAATACAACCACAGCTGTACGAATCACTTTTGAGGCAAGCTTCTAGGAAAATAATAAATCTAAATAGGCATCCTGACATAAATAGAAAAGAACACAGAATCTTTGAGCAGAGTAGCCTTTCTTCAGTTCCTAAACACCTACAACCTCTGCCTTCCTCACAACTTTACAGTCACTACTGTGCTGTGTCTAATACACTGAATATGTGATAAACAATAAATTATCCCACAGAACTCCAGTTCAGGTCACAAAACACACAGGTCCCTGCCATGCCAGGACATGGTTCAGGTTTCCTTCCTGGGGACACTGCCAGGGTCTGTGCAGCAGAACAATGCCCTCCCCTGCCAGGAGCCACCTGGAGCTGTGCAAATCCCATCCACTGCTCTTGGAGAGGAAAACAGAACAGAACTGGGCCAGGACAGAGCTAAAATAGACAACCTCCATGCTATCAGGAGCTGCAGAAAGCTCCTACTGTGTTACAGTTGTTAACTTCTTTATAGCTGGTGACCGGTTTGAGAGGAAAGGAAGCAATACAGAAAGCCCTGCACTTCTAAGAAAGCCAAATATTGCTAGAGTTAGTTTCTTCAGGAGGGAGATGAAAGAAAAAGTTAATTAAGCCCGCTGTCTGTGGTTTGAAATATTAACCTGACATGAGTGTTTATCCCGTGTGAAACAGCTTTAATGATTTTATTTACGCCTTTACATTTTTCTCATTGTTTTGCTCACTGTCCTCTGTTGCCACTAGTATTATTACACTTTCAGTAGCAGTAATAAAACAATTACTGAGTCTCTCTGCTGTTTAATGGGTTTGAAACCTCAGGAGCTGTAAATAATTAAGTTGGATTTTTGTGCTTGCAATGAAGTTTGATATTTGATGAAAAAAAAGAAAATAAAAACCAAACTAGCAGAAAGATCCATAAATATTAAAGTCAAATGGGACCAACTGAATGAGTCTGACTTCCAGCATACCACAGCAACCCTGTCATTTCATCCAATTTTACCTGTGTCAAACCTAGTATCTTATATACCTAAGTCCATTATTATAAAAATAGTTTCAGATCTCAAAAATGATAATACAAGCTGCAAGTGCAGGACGTTACAGCTGCTGATCACAACAGAGTGGGATCACTCCTGTCTCTTCACACCAGCTAACCTAAAGCCCCCTACCCTGCAGCACTTTCATCCTGTCTAAACGTGGCAATTTAATCTCAAAATACATTTCTCACAGAAAGCTAAGAGAACCTTTAAAAAGAAAGGGAAACTGGTTAGAAGAGCTGAGCTAGAATTCAACAGAGATGACAGGCACTTCTACCACTTGTTATTAAAAAAAAACCCCAAAACTTACAATTCCAGAAGTCTCAGGAAAATTGCAGCCACATCACACTACTAATTTTGGGAGTTTCCTGCCTGAATAATGTTCTTTTTCCACAGCATTATTTCTTGGATAACATAATGGGGAAAGAGGCATAACTGCTAGGTTTAACATTAATCAAAAGATTATCAGTGCTGCACCTCAAAAGGTAAATGTCAATGTTAACTCTGTGCAATTTCTTGCAAAGAGAATGTATAAAGCTGTCTGGAGCCAAATGCAAATGTAACATAAAGGATTAAAAAAATGGAAGGATGGCTTTTACACAGTAGGAAAGAACAGGACAAAGAGAGACAACCCTGTGCAGAATTATAGTGGGATTTACAGAGGAAACTCCTCAGTTCCCTCAGCACTCCTTACAGCTGCCTGAAAAATCTGTTTGCAGGATTGCTTCTGCTAATGAATAAAATGTACACAGCTGAGGCAAGAAAGGGAGCAATACAGCACACGTGAAAATAAAGGAAAGAAATTAAGAAAGAAGGGAAAAGGAAAAAGGAAAAGAAATATGTATTTTCTCTGTCAATACTCCCAACATTTCTGGCACTTATAGTGGATTTAGAGACGAATCAATAAAGAAATAAGGATTAAGATACAAATGAATACAAAAGAAAACAAATACAAATTATGGAATCATTAAGGTTGGAAAAGACTTCCAAGATCATCCTTTGGCCAAACACTACCTTGTCAAATAAACCACGCCACTGAGTGCCACATTCTCTTCAGTTCTTGAACACTTGCAGGGATGGTGACTCTACCACTCCCTGCCAATGCCTGACCACCCTCTCAGTGAGTGAAGAAATTCTTCCTGATGTCCAGCTTGTGCTGCTGTGGCTTGAGGACGTTCCCCCTCATCCTGTCACTGGTTGTCTAGGAGAAGAGACTGACCCCCTGGCTACACCCTCCTTTCAGGCAGTTGTACAGAGTGATGAGGTCTCCCCTGAGCCTCCTTTTCTGCAGGCTGAACACCCCAGCTCCCTCAGCTGCTCCTCACAGGACTCATGCTCCAGACTCCTCACCATCTCCCTTCCCCTCCTCGGGATGCACTCCAGCACCTCAATGTCCTTCTTGCAGTGAGGGGCCCAGAGGTGGACACAAATGGAATGAAACAGAGTTCCAAATACAACATTGAGTGTAGGGACATCTGACAACAGATGCCCCCTCCCCGAAAGCCAGGGCTGTCTTATGGTCCATTACTGTGGGCAGGAACTGGAACATTTGTCTTTAGATCTAAACTTTCTGCCAAGGCATCTGTCCCTTCAGCTCCCAGTCCTGGTGCAGTGGGAGCAGGGATAATGCCTGCTGGAGGTCAGCTGGGCTGGTGGGGGCTGATGCTGTTAGAGCCCAGCCACCAGAGCAAAACACGGTTGTCACTCTGACGTTAGTTTATGGCACACTACACAATCAATTCCACACCTTTCATTGTCCTTTCAATCACTTTCTGAAGCACTAAGCGACAAA
Organism: Irena cyanogastra; assembly: GCA_013397155.1. Taxonomy (NCBI): domain Eukaryota; kingdom Metazoa; phylum Chordata; class Aves; order Passeriformes; family Irenidae; genus Irena; species Irena cyanogastra. The sequence goes on from VWZV01003307.1 coordinate 257,067, forward strand.
TGGATTTTCTCTGTGACAGTGGGAGAGGGATCATGAATTCTGATCCTTCTGTTGGGCAGTTCAGCACTCATAAATTGTCAAGACAGCAGAAGCCACACAGCATTTTAGTCTCCCACTGCCAGCGCACAAGGGTGTCCATCCAGAAGGAACAGATTATCGTAGATGGTGGACGTATGGGACAGTGATTTTTGAGAGGCACAAAAGAAATAAAAGTCTTAGGAACAACCACTGAAATACAAGGAACATGGTGCAAACATCTCCTTAAAAATACCAAAGTAGTACAGAACTGTAATCTGCTGAAGAAATACTGAAGAGAAGAAATGTGGGTGCCAGTAATCCACTAGTATAAAAGTGGAAAGCTGTAGAACTAAGTGGGGATTTGATTTTCACCTGCTGTGACTCAGAGCCTTGCTAAATCACTACAACCTCTTTTCACTGAACATCTTAGATTGCCAGAGCCAAGCTTTCTATGCCAGTTAACCTGCTGGGGATGAAAACTTCTGTGATACTAGCTGAGCATTTCAAGTAAGGAAAACCAGAAGAAAAATCAACAGAAAAGCAACTCAATATGTATTATTTAATCTATCATCAACGTAGAGTCACTAAATAACAGCATTGTTTTTATCTTCAGATCTGTACTGTTAATTCACAGGGACTAATATCCCATTCATATAATGCTTCTTGATATGTTATGACAGCCAGAAAATCACTCTTCTGCCTGAACTTGGGAAACAATTTATTTTCTGAGGTGAAATGTAAATACAAGGCACAGCAGAAATAGCCCAGTCATCCTTTGGTAAATATGAAAATCAGTGTTACATACATATACCCCTCATTAAGAAACCTACAATCATACATGTTTGTGAGTACTAACCTGCTTAGAAAGTAGAGCCTAATACTGGTAACATGTTATTGCTGTTGTGACAGCACAAGCGGGATAGGCACAGAAGAGAAGAATCAATTACACTTTTTCAAATCAGATGGTATGGGAATTGTCCCAGAAATAGGGTAGAAGTAGCAAAGAAATTAAGTTTAAGGTCCCCACTCTGGAATATTGACTGATGTCCTGTAAGTGGTGTCTCAGCCTTCTGTAGTGAGTTTGTGTAGTTCTATGTTAGTAAATCCCGTGCTTCCATCAGCCAGCCCTCAGTTCTGATCACTGCCCAGGCTCTGACTCCAACCTGCCAGCTCTCACCTAGGCCTCTGTGAATATAAATAACCAAATGTCTCCAACAGGCCAGGCAGCAGCTGTCTCCAGGGTTTTAAAGGTCAATAATTTCTTCTTAAAAATCAATATATTTGTAACTGGTGTAAAAGCCTCCAGCCTAAAAATGTGCTTAAATGGACAATCCAACAGGGCTTTTTTCCAAGCCACATGAATTTTAACAATGCTCACACTTGTCAGTTTTCAGATTGTCAGAAGGCTTTTTTAAGGGACGGGGAATTCTGAAGATGAATTCTGCTCCTTTCCAGGAAACCACCACTTCATCATCCCCTATTCACAGTTTATCACAGAGAATGGATGCTATTCAACTGTGATGACTCAGGTACATTGGAACAGGGAAAGTGTGCAAGCAAGAACCAAACAATGGCATTTTGCTGTGTCAGAGGGAAGTGGGCACGGTGTGCTTGGCTTCCCTGAAAGGAGCACTTTCTTTTAGCTCACTCTGTTCTCCAGCCATTTCTGTAAGAGTCATGCCTGCTTCAAAAACAGAAGGGATTGTCTGTAATCCAAGAGAAACGGTTCAAGCTAACGCCCTCCCCCCACTTGTATAAATGCTTGTGCAATAAATAAGTATCTAAATGAGTGGAATCACTTGCTCTTCTCCTAGAAACTATTTGTTTAGTAAGCTATGATACATTTAATTTATTATTTAGAGACCTAAGCTTTCACATCATAATGAGCCATATCAAGCAGATTTGAATACTAGCACTCGAAATAAGAGTGATTGAGAAATGTATTGGGTTAAAAAGAATTCAGATAATTTGATTTCCCTTTGTGCTCCATCTTTTACTGCATCCCCGAGCAGCAATAAATCAGAATAACTGCTACCTAAAGAAAGCCTTAAAGGAGAGGTTACAGCAGGGTACAGCTTATGCAAGCAACAAGTGCCTGCATGAAAATAGCTCTAAGTGTTGCCTTTGGCCAAGATTTTTAGACTCCAAGACAAGCCTCATAATTCTCTTGTAAGAGGGGCTCACAGAAAACAGGCTAGGGAGTAACACAGGACCCACAGGAACTCAGTTTCCTAAAATTAGGTCAGTACTGGTCTAAAATTAGATTCAATGTTCTGCTGACCAAACTGAAAAGAGGAGGAGTAATTTTTAATCAGAAGTTCTTGAGGGTAATGATCTATCTTGCTGGAAGTCACCAAGTACAGGCCACAAACTTGCACAGTGGTTAGCTCCTCCTTCTTCCCAGCACTGCTAAAACTCATTTAAAGCCTAAACACAACCAAAACTTATAAATTAACAATGAGGGACAAATTGTTTCAAGTCAAAACATGCAGCACTATTTAGATAAATGATTACACTCCATAGTTACACACCATTCAGTATAAGATTTACTTATCGACTATAATTGATTCCTCAATTAAATCGTCTGGTGAAATTGCTTTTGTTGGGGGGCATGGGGGGCTGTGAAACTGAAAATAGAAAAAAGAACAACACACGAAACTATAGTGTACTTCAATTCAAATCACCCAAACATTACAAATAAGTTGGTGTAGATTGTAATTATAAAAAAGTAAGTAGTAACCTTGGAACATACTGAACAATAACTTTCTAAAATCCATTCTAATCATCTATCGTCTTACAATGCAGCAGATCTGAGGCTTAGAAATTAAACTCTGGGGAGAAACAAACACTGCATTCTAGTAATGAACTAACTGACCTTGTACTACAGAATCACCTGAGCAAAACATCTAGACTCAAGCAATCAGAAAGGAGGCAACATAAAAAACAAGGTCCACTTCTACCTTACCAGTACTGCAGGATTATTTCAAAATATTTTATTATAAACTTGTTTGACCTACAGTAACAGTCTGATCTGCAGCAAATTTTATTCCTACCCACGCCACTGTTCAGTCCCACTGAGGTCACATCCCCTGTGGATCCCTCTCCAGAGGTGCACGGACTGACTCAGGGATCCTGCTGACTGCAGCAAATGCAGAAATTCAAAATGATGCCCAGAGGAGCACCTTCTGCACTAAAAGTCCAGAAAAGCCATTTTGTGGATTGCCATAATGTATAAGGATATTAGAAACTGGCAAGGTTATAAAGCAGACCTTGGCAACTCTGGGACAGATTTTCCCTGTGTACCTGGGAAATACGTTAACTAGTGAAATGTTGGATTTTGTTGGTTTGCAGACATAGTTATTCCCAGAAGTTCAGCATGAAATAATCTAACCTGAATGTATCAAAGACTTGGACAAAAAGAATTGTCCAATTCCTGCAGCACGACAGCATGGCAAAAGAAAGGCCTACTCAGTACAAAAGTCTAAAAATTACCTTCTCTCAGGTATCTAACATCGATACTAGTTCATGGTTGATAAATGACAGGTTAGGAAATAAGATCCTGGGCTACTGGCCTGGATCAGCCTGGAATGGAGATTCTTAATACTGTTGTAAGCACTGTTTAGCTGTAAATTGCAAGGAGTGTGACTCCCTCCTTCTGCAGAGCTTGTTCACCACATCAGAAGAAGGTTAATGAATGCCAGGGTGAGAAGCACTAATGAGATAGCGAACAGTGCTTTGAAGAGATCTGGCTTTTGGCAGCTAGAGAAACATGTACCTTCTTTTCATCTGATCACTGACTAGGAACTGAATTCCCAGCCAGGTCTCTACTGACATGCTGAGTTTTGGGGGAACTCCTCTAGCCTGTGCTGCCGTAGCTTTTGAGGCTGTACCACACAACTTCAGATCCAAGTGAATAATCACATTATTTCCCTTAGCATTCTCCAGGGGCAATTTAATGGGTACTTGCAATGCTGATGCCTTTAAGCTTTCACAGCAAACTTCCCCGGGCAGGCTTATCCCCTGCTGTGTTCCAAATAGCTCATGTGAAACCAGGAACAAGCAGCTGCTTAGGGAAGGGACAGCCAGTGACAACGGATGCCATAACCAATGCATGCAATGAAGCAGCATGCCAGGAACAGCTCTATATGTGCGTGCATTTATTGCAGCTGTGACAGCCTCAATGAGCAATGAAGTGCTAAAATGCATGCTGGTTTATCACAAACTGCTGGGGATTTGAAGTGCCAGTTGTGCTTATTTTCTAAAACTTCTTGGGTGAAGAGCTTGGCAATCTGCATGTGGTATTTTGTGGCTGATTAATTTTATAGATAGTGATAGATAAGAATGCTCTAACTCCCTGAATCCAATAGCAATTTCAATCAAACTCCAGTTGCTTGCTGATTTGGAGACATAGGGTGCCACTTTATTGGCTTCTATAGACTGCTTGCTCTCCCTATATATAAGTAGTGTAGAGAAACCCTCTGGCATACCTGTTTCTTTCCAGAAGAATGAACCTACGCAAGGGTTTAACTGCAAACCTCAAGGTTTCCTACAAAAAAGCAATTTAAAAACAGTGTAGCTAATAGAGTTATACTCCCTTGTTTGGTAACTTTCTAACATGATAGCAACTACAAAAACAAACTTCAGGTTTGAAAACAACTTGCAAACAAACACAAAATCCAGAAAAATGACAAAAGAATGACAAAAATATTACTTGTCATGTAGAGTACTGACCAGATTGTGTAATGTTACAAACAATCCTATCCCATAAGCAGCCAACTAATATTGGAAAATATGTGTGAACCTGTGCCTATCCCTTCAAGGAAATGTGGAACTGAATGAGGATTTGTAGGAAATTCTGTTTCAGCATCATGATCAACAAACAATGCTGTGTGGGCTGCTGGGTCTGCTCCCTTTCTGTAATCTACACTTTTCTATAATCTCATTGTGTAAATCAACAAAAGCAGCTTCTGAGCCCCTGTTCACAGTAACTACATGAATCCAGTGAATCTCTGAAAGTCATTCTCCAGAGGGGGAGTTCCTTTTGTCATCTGATGCAGCATCTTTGTGCCCAGACTAATTTGAAGATATCTATACTTCAAATCCTACAAAAACTTTACAATTAATAAGTTTTCTTAATTCCAGGTTTATATTCAGTGTAATTTCCCCTATATGGTCTGCACAAGCCCATAGATTCTTTCAAGATCAGGGTTTTATCCTCCTGAGTTTGCAAGAGTTTTGGGTGGATATCTTTGTGCTTTAATGTTTGCTACTTTTTCTGGCATATTATATGTCAGAGACAAAGAATTAGCTTCTCTGAAGGGTTTGTTTCTTTTTTAAAATTGGTTTTAAGTTACATTGTCCACTGAGGACACACACATTATGGAGGTGCTGAAGTAGGAAAAAGAACTGTTTGAAACCAGGACAATGGAGACTTTTGAAAACCCAATGACTACACAACACATGAATGAAAAGATATTTCTATGACTATTTTTCTTATCACTAGGTACTCAAATAGAAGCCTTGAAATAAAACTTAAAAACTCAGAAAACCCTACGAACAGCAAAGGACTTACTTTGTTGATCAGTCCTATAGAAAGAAATGGGAAAAAATCTTGTGCTCACTAAAACTGATAGATATAGCTCATTTACTAAACTATACTACCTGTGACAAAATTACAATTTTCTCACTTCCATGCCTTTCCCTAAACCAGAGCATATGATTCCTTGGATATTGTACAGGTCATGACATTGCTTTAGACACACTGGCTGATCTTCCCTTACACCTCCCAGAGCAGAGGCAGCACGGAGATTGCCATGCAAACGCACAGGTTATGCCAGCCTGCAACATCCAGCACAGACGTTTTTAGTAATTTGTTCTACAACTCCAGCAAAGGACTGCAGGCTCCAAGAGGCTCAAATCCAGCTCTCTCAAATGGATTCATACTGTCTTAGCTATGTCTTACCTGAAAAGCACAGGTACAAAATGAAGCCATCAAGTTGAATGTGTATTTGCTGGCTTTATCGAAGCCCTTGTAGCACATGCATTGCCTGTGAGAAGCCAGCCAGGCTCTTTTGAGACCTGGTACCATCTGTTGGAGCCACTGGCAGCCCAGCAGGCAGTAGTGTCTCGGTCCCTTGGTGGGTTTCACATTTTACCACTCAGAACTCCCCAGCGCCAGAATGAAACAGACAAGAGAAAAGCTTTAGTCCTTTTCCATTGTGAAATGAGGAGCAAGAGACAAAGCACGCATCTGTGTGTGTGTAAAGTCAGTTCTTGCATTTCCACACTCACCCCACTTCTGATTTTACCTCAAAGAGATGAAGGTTTTCTGTTGCCACAGCAACCATGTTAACAAATAGCAGCAGAGCTTTTACACAAATGATGTGATTGTCAGGAGTTGGAGATAGACTAACAGGCTTTTTATTAGATCCCCCCCCAAAATACACACTTTTTAGCTAAAACAAATACCTCACTTTTTTCTTCCATATTGTATATTCCTCATTTCACAATGGCAAAGTTTTTTGTTTATATAGGATATACCTTTACCAAGAGCTTCTAAATTTGATATACCTTATCTTTCGTGCCTTGGGAAGGCATCACATGATTGCAGCTTTCTTTAAAAGGCATAAACTGATTTGCATTAATGCTTCTCTCAGTGAGCTAACTGGGGGGCTATAAATACAGCTCCTGTCTTCAGGATTACTTAGCAGTTTTGCTGCTCTGAAGGGGGAAAAATAACAGCAGAGGAAGGGATAATCTTCACCATCAGATGGGAAAGGGGATGAGATTGTCCTGTACATCATCCAAAAATTAATGATGAATCTGTTGCTTCCTTTAAAAAGCAAAGGTTTAGAAAAGCTAAACTCTGCAGTATTCAACACTTTAACATTTCCATTGCATGGATTTAGAATAAATTACTGATAGTCCACTACAAGAAATATTAACTTCAGCAGATTTTACTTCTAGAGTAACAGTTTGCACTTCTTTGATCCCTTCCATCTTCATACTTTCCTTCAAAGCACTTCCAGTATCAGATATCAAATATCAAGTATTAATTGGAAATATGGCCACATTTCAAGGATGAATAAATTAAGATTCCACCTCAAGGGGATGGGAAAAGTCTGGGGCATAACAAACCATAGACCATGGTAAGCAAGAAGAGGTGATTAGCTATTCTGAACACCTAAGCACTTGCTCAGCCTTTTATAAGCCGAAGAAGACAGATAAAGTTCCCAAGTAAACAATGTCACATTTAAAAATTTATGGATCTATTTAAATACAACCATAGTGTATGTGTACAGACACTTGCTTAAAAATCAGCCACAAAATTTAGCTGGCTGAAGTATTTTTTGAATTCACATCTCATCTCCTCAGCCAAAGCAATGACTTAGCTCCTGCATTAAATTTACTTTCCACTTCACACAGCTATTATACTAGCTCAAAAAATGGCTTTCTTCCAAACTCCTAACTAACATCATGTCAAAAACTGTTCAACAGAATTGCTCTCTCCTGACACCCAGCAGCCAGCATTTTAGATTCTAGTTACACATTTCCAGTTCACTGTCCATTCCCACCTGAGGGAGATACCACAGTCCTGTGATGAAATTATAGAGCAGATAGAGTAGGTAAATTAAATTAAATTCTGTTTTTACTTATTTTGTATCAAACAAATACAGAGGGGAAGGGTCTACTCTTGTTACATACAATTTCTTTCTACCCCTACAATAAATCCTGTTTCCATTGAGCACCTTTCATCCATATCTGGCTGGTTTGGCAAAACAACAAGCCATAGATAAACTTCTGTTCAGCTGTTTAAGCTCATTCTCCTCTTTTTTACACATGCTACAAATCCAAGATGAAATAGGTACTGCTAGGAAGACAAATTTCTGAGAGTTTTCTCATTCCCTCTCCTATTAGCCTCCCAAGTCTCTGTAAAGGGTTAGAAAGATCAGCTTCAACATTTTGAAAATGTTAGCAGCAAATATTTCTTGCCAACAAATAGCACAGGAGCCACCAGGGCAAATTTCCTTTTTTTATGTCTTTGCAGGCTGTATCACCTTGCTAGGATAAGCAGATGCTTATTTCACCTACCTTTAAAGCTGACTGAGCTCTGTGTATGTTTTATGTGTCTCCAGCAGGCAGCACCTCGGAGAGCCTGCACAGGCCAATCACTCTCTGGGCTTATTTCTCTCCCAATATATTCTAATTATGCCTAAAACATTTATAGAACAGCTTCCATTTTAAAAAAAGAGCTCACAAGCCTGATATACCATAGAGCAGACTCGCTTCACCTACACCAGGCACACAGAGCAGTTTGACAGCTTCCAATTCCACCATAATGCACATTTTGAGGATTTCTGTGAACAAAAAAAACCATGCCCACCTAGCACTTCAGAGAGAATTTTGATAGATAAATATTAAGGCTAAAACTGTATAATATGGGTTGATATTCTGACTATAGGGACTAAAAACTACCAAGGGTATAAAAACTGTCAAGCGGATGTTAAATATCCATCAGCTTAAACAGTATTGATTTTACATCTTATTAACAGTAGCTTTCACAGAATAGCATTCTTCACCAGGTTGCTATAAGATTTGGGGTTTTTTCTTTTCTTTGTTTAAAGAAACTGGAACTTCTCATAAGACATTTAATTGAAAAAGATTTAACTTTCTCTAGTCAAGAAAGAACATTTTGATTTATAATGACACATGTTCCACAATAGTTAGTAGGCCAGGGTACATAAGTGGGACAGGCAAGTCTCTATTTCAAAACTCTAAAAAATCTCTCTTGAAACCACATTGCCTATTTTCAGGAAAGTTCCCTTCCTAATAGGACAAGTGAGAGAGGTTTATTGCCAGTGCCCCTGTGCTGCATGGTTCAGGTTTAATTGTGGTGTGCTCTGGATGCAGCACCTTCCCTGGGAGTCCTAGATGGTACACAGGCTGGTTTGGAGGAGAGCTGGCATAACTTTGGAGCAATATGGCTCAAGGCTTTCACCTTTATTTACTATATACATATTGGAATTGCAAGGTAAGTGTCTGAAATAAAAGCTTACAAGGGCAGGGGGGCCAGACCTATTCAACATGTGCAATAAAAAGGGTTTTCTGCAGCTGCTTTTTCTTCCATACATGACTGGTCACAGGCAGACAATCTCATGCCAGAGTTGCAAGACCTAAATATTCAGGCTTTTGTAGTTCAAGCAGAGTATCATACATTGAGTATCTCAGAGACCTTGGCAGTAGAATATCAAAACTAAACCACAGGAGGACTGAAAGTGTGGCTTGACAAAAAGTTATTCTTGAGAGGTACCATGCTCTTTCTGTGCCACGTAGTGTAATGCTATGTAGAGACACCCAAACCTAACCTAAGCATGCCAGCTAATAAATTAGCTGAAGTGCCTTAATTACTTCCTCATCCAAGTTCATGGATTCTTTTGAGAAGCAGCTTGCTGAAATGGTAAATATAGGCATCTCTGCATGACACTAAATTACGTCCCAGAGATTTAGAGCAGTAGGCAGCTTTGACAGATTTCAGATTTTAAGAAGAATGAAGAAAAAAATAAGCCCTTTGACTTTTGTAACCAACTGCTTGCCTAGTTCATCAAATCACACTCTGAATGAGAAGTCAGTATTGTTTTTTTTATTTATTGGAGAAATGCTGTTTTGATGATTAAGTAAAACCACACATGAGGCGTGTTCAAGGAATTTTTATTGTGCTTGAGAAAGAACCCAGGCTAATACAGCCATGGAAATTGAACCACTCCATTAAAACAGAGACAAGTAGAGCATGGATAGTAGAAGTCCAAGCTGCCTCCACAGCTCTGACAGCCAAATTACATCAATCACTGCCACGAGGGGATGGATTTAAGTATAGCACTGCATCTCTGCAGCCATACAAAACTTGGCCTTACTGAGTGCTCGTCAGGGAGTGCCAGCTGCATGGCAAGGACAGCTGCCCACAAGCCATCATGTAAACCCATCAGTTTACTGAACACAAAGAGCCAAACAGATGACAGATAGTAATGGATTTTTGTCATAATAACCAGAGGAAAAAAGATTCTTCATGCCATTACTAATCTTGTGAGCCCTTTTTATTTTAGCAGACACCCGTAAGAGAGATGCTGGCCCTCAGTTTCATAGCTTGTTGATGATATATGGAAAGCAGAATCTTATTAAACCATGTACAACCCTAAGCTTTGCTGCTAGAGTTTTCTGCTGAGAATTTTTAGAAGCTGTTACCCCGGTTCAATACTGCTACTGCCCAATTTGTGTTGTTCTCATTTCTGTGCCAAGAAAAAGGAGATCACCATTGATGTTGCATGTCTTTCTGCTATCTCAACATGCACAGAATGCAAGATCTTTTGCAATAATATGACAACAGAGGCAAATTAGGAATACTAGATTCTTTGCCATTCTAGCTCTTTTTTCATACAACAGATATTCCTGAGTTTTGTAAACAGTGATATTAAAGCCCTTCCTGGAAGCCATGAAATAGTGCAGTCATTTTTGTGGATTCAGAAATGGAAGCTGAAAGAAGACACTACACCACCCCACCAGTCTCAATCTCTCTCCCACAGGCAAAATTCTGCTGACACTTACACCCTGAAATGCCTTCTGATGCTCACCAGCAAGAAGCAGCCTAGGTAGGGGGCTGGAAGGGCTTGGTGGGGAGGGATCCAGGAACAACATGGAACAGCTGCAGTGTTTGCACCACTCTCTCAAGACCTGGGTTCAAGTCCCACCCTCATGAGCTTGGGCAAAATATTCCCAGGGGGGGCCTGACCTGCACTGAAATTCTGTCCTTTAAGCTAACATCAGTCACTACTGTGTAAGCACCCATGTAGCCACATTGAGCCACTGGTCAGGAAGGAAGACACTGCAGATGGAAGGGCAGTCTAGAAATTACTGCATGACCTTTGCTCAGGCTGCAACATTTTGGGGGTTTTGTAGTGTGTGCAAAGTGCCAGAAACTCCAGAGTTAAGTATGAGTAAGCATGAGGCAGGAAAGCTGATAGTTTTAATTTAAGACTCTTGTTTACTAAAAGTAACAAACAGTAGAGAACATTGCTCACCAGAGGAGACAGGTGTAGCAGCTGTAACCTAGGGGTAGATCAGAAAAGCCCTATTTGCTGGGTTTTGTTTTTTCTTTAATCTGGAGGAGAAAAAACAGTATTAAGATAAAGAATAATTCTTGAGAAGGTTATCAAGAAGGTGGAGCCAGGTTCTTGGCTGTGGTACTGGAGGTGAGACAATGGATATAATTTGGAAAAACAAAAAAGAGTTTCAGATTGGGTATAAAGCACATTTTTTTGTCATGAAGGTGGCCAAGCAGTGGAATAGGCTGCCCAGAGAGGTTTTGCCATTGCCCCCTTCCAGGTTTTCAAGACTAGATCAAATAAAGCTCTGAACAACCTGGTTTGTTCTCACAGCTGACCCTGAGTTGAGCTGGAGTTTGAACTAGAGGCCTTGTGAGGTTCCTTCCAATGTGATTTACCCTATGATCCTAGGATCTGCCAAAAATAACCCAGAGGTAATTACAGAAAAGCAATCCATGCATAGGAAAGATCAATGAATAATTCAGTCAAAGGGGAGAAGGCATGTATAAAACTGAGAGAAAGCCTTACACATAACTCTTTCAGATGCATATGGAGACATATTAACTTTGCTTTTGGAATGTATAAATGTTTCTATCTGGAGAGGAAATGCTACCATACTTGAGAAGAAAATAAAATCAAAATACTTTCTTATCAAAATTGTCCCACTACAATAACCTCCTTAGAAATTAGAGTGCTTATAATGAATATTATTTTTACCAAGATCATTTTTACTTCCTTCACAAGAAAGCAGCATTTATTTATTTTATTTCATGGAAAATTGACTAAACCAAATGGACAGTAGAAGTCTTCACCCTGTGTCAGCAAGGAGTAAAATCCAGGAAAATTCTTCACCTTTTCATTCCTTAAAAGTTTAGTAATGATTCTCCCCTCCTGCCCTTACAATATTCACTTTAAAATATTCAGCTTTCTTTTTCTCCTTTTATCTCTCTCAGTCAGTGGGTAAAAGGCAAGTTGCACATTGTTGTCCTGAGATTCATCCTGAATGCAAAACCACTCTTTTAGTATGACATGTGGTGTTAATCACCATCTTCCTGTCACTGGATGTCAGAGCTGGCAATTTTCCAGCATCTTCACTGGGTGGCCATGTGTACATCATTTCCCATTTCTTTGCTGCATCCAAGTTTGGGTAGCAAATGCCATTAAGCCCATCTATTTCAAGAGGTTTTTTTTTCCCCCCTTTTCTTTTTTACATATTCAGAACCTGCCTCATGTTTAGACAGTGTTAGATTAAACTACTCTCAATCCCAGTGGATATAAATCAACACATCTTTTAATACACAGGGTTTTTGTTTGTTTTTCTTCACGCAGGCCAGTGTACTTCTCTAAGCTATTTGTTTGTATGAGGGGAAGGCCAAGTACATTTTTCCACCCCTGCCAGTAAACTGATTGTTCTTTGGCTTGAGCTGCTCAATATATTCCAAATTAGAGAAGGGAAGTTACTTGTCCTCAACAGCTTGGCAGTGTTCTGGTATGTTAAACAGATCCTTGTGTTTTACACCCAATTCATAACTACTTATCACTGGTGAACTTAAAGATCATATACATTAGCTCTTCTGACTCCCAGGGGTCAAGATGTGCATTGAAACACCTCATTTGTTTCCTCTCTGTGTTTGCGCTTTGTGTTAATTCTACAGGAAAACTTGGTTTAGCTCAAGTTGCAGCATTAGGATTTGCATGTGATTCTTGGAGCAGATCCTTCTGAGTACCTAAGGTTTCCCAGACAATGCCACTGCTAAACTCCTTGTGCCAGTTCTCACTGGGAAGCAAACCCAAGGAGAGCTGTGAAAACTGCAAACAAGTCACAGTAATATATAATGAATTTGTAAAGGAAATGCTCAGTCTCACAAAAGTGTTTAGTTCTTGGACAGCTGTCTATGAAATGAACAGTTCAAAATTCCCTTTTGTAATTCTACAGCTAATACATGTCAGTCTCCCTGTAGCACACAGGGTAAATGGAAAACCTGTTTGGAGTTCAAAAATACTTTCTTAAAATAAACCCTGACTTCAAGAAGTGTGTGATGTTAGGAACTATATTTTTGCCACCCATTCACTCATTCCCTAATAACACAACTTCTCTAACCACCTCACCTCACTGCACCCTCCACACCCAAACCACGCATTTTAATCAATTTACACACCATTCACTCAAAATGAATAAGTAAAGTAGCTACCCCATACTAGAACATTTGAGCCTAGAAAGTGATAAATTTCCACAACACAGAACAATCTGAACATGAAAAAGATTTGCATAAACACTAATGCACAGCTACTGCAGTAAAGCATCCAGAATAACACACAATAGAAAGGATGTTTTCATTATCAGGGTTAGGTCACAATCCCATTTGCTACAAAGTTACCTCATACAGAGAGGCTAACATGGAAAATTTAGATTGTGGGTATTGTTGATAATCAAGGAGCAAAGCAAAAAAATAATATGAAGGAGACTGAGAAGAAAAAGCAGGGCACTAATAAAAGATGGTATAGCACAGCCAGAAGATACAGAATTTAAGCATTAATTGAATAGCATAAAAATGTATACTTGGTAGTAAAAATTCACTGATTTCTAACAAAATAGCTCTAGTTAAAAAATAAATATGATTCTGCAGAAAAAAAAATTTAAACTTAGTGATAATGCTGTATAGTATTATCCCTAGTAATAAAAACTGTGATTTTAATAAGAACCAAAATGAAAGAGTAGTGCCAGATAAACATGGAATTTTTTTTCCATGCTTTCGCACTAAACTTACTCAGCAAAATGAATCACAGAAGGTCAATGTACAAAGGAAAGAATAACTTATGTCAAAAATTTTATTTATAATACCCAATGAAAATATATCCTCACAAGTAACAGCAAAATATTCACTGTTCTGGAAATATAATTGCATTCAATGGCACCCAGACAAAAGTTATAGTAGGAACCTAAATAATAATCAAGGACACAAAGCACTGATGCATGAAACAAAACTTTAGCAGACAAGTAGCCTGTCACTTTAGAACTGAACAGCGTGGAATATGATGTAAAATGGTTGCCAGCAATATTCCTGGTTTGAAACTCAGGCACAGTTTGTGCACTGGGGTTGCTGCAACACAAGAGTCTGCTCGGTTTCTGTGTGGATTTGTGTGTGAGATTCTTATGTAGGCAACATGGCCTAGGCCAAGGCAGCAGGGCAGAAGGCAGGAATTGATGTAACCTGGATCACCTGTTCTCTGTACCAACAAGCACCTCTGCTCTCAGCAGTTTTGCAAGCACTCAATTATTAAGAAAAAGAAAAAAAAATTCTCCAAATACATTCTGGAACCACCAGTAGGTAGATAGTATCTCTTATTTGGAAAACTAAGAAGATTAGGATTGCACCATCTGGCTTAGACGCACATGTTATGATCAAGGGATGATTTACACGGGTCTATGAAACTTTAAGCAACAGGAAGAATAAGGTCACCAGTGCTATTCTCTGAGTAAAAATACAAGTGGAGTGTATCACTTGAAATGATTAGTTGGTGAGTTAAAACAAAGCAAGACCCTAGAATTCACTGACACAGGCCGGGGCAATCAGGAGGGAAAAGAATTTTAAACTGGCTGACCACACTTTGCACATTTGTTACCCCCTCCATCCTGGCCTTAGTGAACAAGTAGAAAAAAAATTATTTGTAAAGAGAGATGCAAAACCCCTGTTAATGCTACATAAACAATTTGGGTTAGAGGTCCCATCCACCATTTCTTTTGTTCAGCTACGTGCCACATGACAGCCTCTCATGTTCCCTTTGTGCTTACATTCAATCCAGAAGCCTTAACACCCATGTACGCAAGATGTTCTAACACAAAACTTTCTAAGTGTTGATTTACTGAAGATGTATTAGCCTTGTGACTAATACTGGTTTTTTTTTGAACATGTAACTCTGCTGTCCAATAGGCCTTTTGAAAAGTCATTGCCAGCTTTTCATTACTGTTATGTTAATGTCTTGCCATAAAAGCATGATCTCCTATTTTATAGCTGGCAAAAGAATTAGGAAAATAAGTAAAAATCTTGTTTGTACACTTTGACCTCTACATTTCAGTGCAGACAGCGTGTTCCAACACTGGACAAGAAATTACATTTATTATGCTTTTTAGGGGGTTTCATTCATATGAAGCCTCTTTTAAAAAATGTACCTGCATACTGTTAATTGTACATTGAAAACAACACACTGAAAACACACATTTACAGCGAAGTAGCAAACTGAACATTAAATCCAAAACCAAAGGGCCCACATCAGATTTTATATGCCAATAGCTTCAAACCTTCATATCTGCTGTTCCAAAAATCTTATTCATGATGTCAGAGAAGGCTGTGTGAGTCCAGAACTCTAAAATTTGCATTAGCACTTGAATTTGGTCACAATTAAATTCAGCAAAGTGAATAATGCACCATGTTTGTGGCAATTTGTGCTATTCCAAAAATCTAAACTACACCAGATTCATACTTTTATTCAGTTCTCTAATTTACTTGCCTCTGCCTGCAATTAAACCATATCTCACTTCACTTATTTCACTTTCAACATAGCCCAGGAAAATTGCCTCACCATTAAGAAGCAGAAAACCAATTTCTATATTTGAGGAAATTATAATTTGGAAAGATAATGAATCAGGAGTATCCTGGTTATCAAACTCCCTGAATAATTTCACGACTGTGGGTCACAACTAGATCAGGCAGTGTCCTGGTTGGACTGCAGTTTGGTTACCTCTGGCTTTCCCCTTTGGCAGTTTTGCCTAAATGGGATACTTCCCCAGGTGAAGCCACACTTGTTTTTCCAGCTGTCCTTGGTGCCTCTCTGCTGCCAATTGCTTCCTGACCTATGTCAAGGCCTGTGATTTCCCACCAACACTTACATCACAGGTACTCCACCAGAAACAGCAATATTGGGAATGCTGAGCCATGAAGAACACCATATGGCTGCAGATGTTCCTGAGTGCCACGGTGTCTCACCCACCTTACAGTGAGCCAGATGCCATGGTAATTAAAAGCTGGATACCATCCAGAGGCTACTGTACAGCATGCTTCCAGAATTCTTCAATATGTGGAGATACAATAATTTTATCAATAATTAACTTCAGGAAAAATGATTTAATGAGAGTTACAGCAACAGAAACAAATATAATCTAGGATGTGCATTTACAGAGAGAACTGTGGGTCATCCCTACACACACATTGTTGGTCTCATTAATGTTTAGATATTCTCTAACCAACTACAGTGCAGTGAGCAGTCATGAAGGTGCATTTACTTTCATTCATCTTTTACTCACTGAATTCCATCTATTTTTGCCAATAAGAAAGCTTAAAAATAATTATCACCGCCAGTATGAACATTTATGCTTCATTGCACAAACATTTGTGCTAAACAAACCTCAGAGGGGTATGTCCTTTACCAAAGCAATCTCATTAAAATATTTAAATGCATATTCAAAGGAAAAACTTGCCTACTATTTCTCCCTTAGCTCAGGGAGCACAAAAGATACATTATCCACAACTTTCAGTCAAGCATTTTTATGACCACCAAATTAAATGAAAAATATTGTGAAGTAGAAGATCCTGCACAGCAGCTCACAGACCCGACAAAAGTGCAATATGCTAGCCAAACATTTTTTTTTATTCTTACAAAAGTGAAGACATGCCTTCTTTGCATGCTCTAGAGAAAATATCCTTATTGATTATCAGTTCATCTCCTTGAAGATTCAAATTACTGAATGTTTCTTCATTACAGAACATTTTTCTCTTCAACACCCTCAATAGGTATAATCAAAAATGATGTGCTTACAAAGAGAGACAATATTTTTTTTCTCTCTGAAGATAGGAAACCTACAGCAAATTTATAGAGGATATTTGCAGTTATCATCAATAGCTAACTGTGCCCATCCTTCATCACACATTAACATTAGAGCCAGGCTTTTAGTACCAGCCTAGGATATGTCTTTGGACACAGCCACAGCAAAAGAAACATGGCCATGATCATTGGACTAGTTTTCATTTTACTGCTTATTTCACCTCTATTCATTGCACAAACATTATAGCAAGAGGAACCTTCATGTGAAATTATCACCTGGATTATGTCAGTAATTGAACTTTGATCACTTTTACTGATTTCTACAGAAATACAAAGTGACTCTTCAAAACTGAAAGTTATTTGTTTAAGGAAACATAAGAGGAAAAGGGTAAGGAAGAAATGCATAGGACCTACAGGCAAGTTTTTCTTGCAAGTTTTGGGAGGCCCCCTTGTTCTAAGTACCTACCATAATTGGGAACAGATGAAATGGCTGTCCATAAGCCTTTGTCTTAACCTGATTTAATCAGTGTGCATTCCTCTGAGCTCAGAGGCACTGTTCCATTCTTTGCAAAGTTTTTTTGTCTGGTCTGGGAATTTGGAGCCTGTCCAATCTGATTAGTTCATCAATAAAGGTACAGAGGACAAAAGTACTCTCCTACAAAAGAGTTTGCTATTCATCCAGCAGCTTCATTTATGTTACTATCCTGGACACTTTCATGCAGGTCTCCCTTAGGACTGATTTACTGTTTTTACTCCTGAGAGCGTGAAAAAGAAATAAAATCAG
The DNA here is from genome assembly GCA_013397155.1 of Irena cyanogastra. Classification (NCBI taxonomy): domain Eukaryota; kingdom Metazoa; phylum Chordata; class Aves; order Passeriformes; family Irenidae; genus Irena; species Irena cyanogastra. The sequence continues at coordinate 274,785 of VWZV01003307.1, forward strand.
GCATGCACCAGCAATATCTATTAGAAATAAACACAACATGTCCCACTATGGCCATAAGCTACTCACAAAAGACACGGGCAGGGATAACTGAGTATTGTACTGTCAGTTTTCTAGAGAAGGAAACATCCCATTGGAGTCACCCACTGGCCTTCTGCAGCCAACACCCTGCCACTGCCATTTCTCTGTGACTCTGGGCAAAGGCAGAAGCACAGAGGAGATAAATGCAGTTGTGATATGAGCTGCTCAGATACTGTGGGAACAGAAACCAGGTAATTGTCCTAGGCAGAGACATTTGCCTGGACAGAAAATAATATCTTCCCTAATACGTAGTAGGAGCTATTAAAGAGAATATTATTAAAAATAAAACCAACTAATATCCCTTTGGACTAAAGGACAGATTTAACAATTTAGTAAGGGGCATAAGTCTGCCTAGAAAGAACAAAATGACAGAGCATCAACTCTCGAGTGTTAACACTGAAATTTGGCTATACACAATTCTCACTACGATCTAAAACTGCAGTCATAAGAATAAAGGCCAGCCTTTCAGCACTTTTTGGATCACAATTCACATGTGCAGATGAGGCCATGCCAGCCCTATGGTTGGTGTCCAGAGCATGACAGTAACCAGGACAACAGCACAAATGCTTCCTGCAAATTCCTCTTGTCAGATTGTAGAGAACACGGTGACCAGAGTATTCTTTGCTCCAGATAAAGCCCAGTCATCTGTCCTAACACAAGTTCTCATTAAGACTGACGCTTGTCTCAGCTAATCACCACTAATTCTTGCTTTATCATGCCCAGTTTTAGACAGCTGGTATATAGTTAGGGGCTCAAATTGGGGAGCAAAGAATCCATAAGTTGTACCTCAACACTCAACAGAAGCAAATCTAAAATTCCTTGTGGGAAATTGCACAGGGCAGAAATATTTCTATGAGAATGGGCCCTACAAGTATATTGCCCTACCACTGATACCCTTCTGCTGCATTACATTGTATTACAGAGCATTTAAGCATACATCTTTATTCCTCTATACTTCTCTTAGATCTAAATGCAGTTAAATCCTTCAAGGTTGTGGATTAGCATTGCATTTGAAATTTGATGCCTTCTTTAGGAAAGGATGAACAACTCTTTCATATTAACTATTCTTGAACTCTAGCAACTCCAGCACAACCTGAATAAATTTCTGAACTTTGAAACAGTTTTCATTAAATTTCAGTGCATCTCTGCTCTTATTGCTTTCTAGGCAGTTGAATGCTTATTTGTACAAAACCTTCTGAGTTATGTTCATCATTACTTTCAGGTTCATGGCTGCTTTGGTTTCCCTGACAGCAACAGAATGAGTTTATTCTTCACATTTGTTTTCCCACTAATAAATTTCTCAGGTTACATAAGTTCATTTCAAAGATTTAATTTCTTTTCCTAAGTGCCACAACATGTCAGTCATCCAGATGTGTGATGGTCTTCAGCTTCCTAATTCTCCTTGGACTGTCTCAGGGCACACCTTCCCCTGGCACTGACCCACAGGCACAATCCAAAGCTCACTGACACCTTTTTTCTCTACAGCATCCTTTAGATGAGCTATATTTTTCTAACCTGAAGTTTTTGGTACAAAAAATTACATTAAAGAAAAGAGGTTTCTGTGTATTCTGGTGACCAGTCATTATCAAAGGCAAACTAATTCTTCACTTTTGAAAACAGAGGTACCATGTGGACTCATGATAAAAATAATTTTCATATTTTTTTTAATACTGTTGCTGTTATTTCTTGCTTAATAAACTCCAAAGTCATAACGACTTTTTTTAAGCAGAAGGGCTGCAAAATCCACCCACCCAAGATTTGCCACAGGTATGTGCACTAAAAAGACACCATAAATTTAGGACTCAGTTCTTAGTAGGATTTCTATATTTTATCAAGTCACTATGATAGTGCAGACAGAGTAAACAAAATAACCAAACTTCAGTTACTTCTATAAAACTAGTTCCCTTTATACTGATTAAACTTTTCTATCAACAGCTAATTATTTCATAGTCCCTCAAAATCTCACAACTGAACTTATAAATTTTTTCTGAGAATCCACATTTTCTTGTGTGCTAGGCTGCATCTAAGCTACTTCAGTATTTTTTGGCCTATGTTTTTGAGAACTTTTCAAATTTCTCTAAAATGTCTATGTTCTCACTGCAGGTTTTACAGAATAAATCTTATAACATTTTATAATATGATGAAGAGAGATAAATTTGAGGCTAAGAGACATTCATCTGGGGAATCTTATTGTTGCTATTCAAACTGCAGAGCATACTTTTCTGCTCATTTATTTAAAGATCAAATAAACTTCTAAATAAAAAGTTATGGATATGGAGCATTAAAAGCTGGCTAGCTATTAGATAATTTTATCTTCCCACTTTCCTCCCTAATGGTGGATTTGAAGAGATGTTACTCAGTTATAAACAGTCACAGAAGTTGATTGGATGTTAAAGCAGAGTGGAGTTGTTCCAATTTGTCCAAGAAAATTGTTGCTCATTTTAATGTTGCAGTTTTCCCTCATACTCTTCTGCTGCATTGTGATTAAATTCAAAGGCCCAACAGGCAGACAAAATGGGAGAAGTTATTGCACTGATATAACCTATTCTGGGAATTTAAAAAGACTAAGACTTTCTTAGCATGCTCCCAGCTTTCATAAGAAAATCATCTACAGTTCCTTCTGTAATGACAATTAGCAAATCAAATACTCATTAGTGGTGGGAAAGTGTTTACAACAGGTCCAATACATATCCTCTTTCATAGTCATTAAAAAAAATTATAAAATACTTAGAATTCAAAAACCAAGTATATTTTGTTGCAACTTGTAACTATTTATCAAACTTATCAAAGAATCCTGAGTTTAAATGTGTGATTTTCAGCTTTTCCATAGGCTTCATGTGGATTAAGAATCACATATGTTCAAGACTACAAAAATAGTCAAATGTCAGAAAGGATTTGAAGAAATTCAACTTTTAGAAGCTAAATATATTGGGAATCCTCAAAGAAAACAAAATTTTCTAATAGGCATGGAACATCTTAGAAAATCAACTGCTTCCTCCTCTCTCTTTTCAAGGCACTCTTCCATAATAATCCAAATTATACCATTTCTAACTTATGTCAGCTTAACTATCTTATGCCACTGATTAAGTCCACATGCATATTCTTTTATTATGACATTTTAAAAGTTCCAGTGTTGTCAACTATTTAACTAAGCCAAATTAAATTAAAGTACATGGAAAAAACCAGCCTGCCTCCACTAACGTTTTTAAGGATACTCAAGCTATTAACAAATTTGCAAACATTTTAAACTAACAAGGGCACATGTTTTTTTTTTAGTCATGAATAGAATCATCTTTCTTTTCTTGAATTAAAGATTAAATCATTAGACACCTAACTGTCAGACTGATTTTCCTTCTGCTTATTGCTTAAACTGGCTGTCCAGTTACTGCTGAAAGGCTCCACTAACAATCCTTAATGCTGTCAGCCTTATTTTAGATTTCATAATGGAAAGTTCTCATTTTTAGATTCTGAAATGCAAAGATGCACCAAATAAAAGATCTTTTCAGGTTCAAAATGTGATTTCACCTGTGATGAATTCGCTGCTAAAGCAGTGGTAAAGGGGAGATAAAGATGGTTTCTAAATTATACCATTAGTGTACAAAGACTGACTCAGAATATTCTCTGCTTCTGAGCCAACACATTGAGCAATACACCAATCAGAATGGTTTCAAAACTTCTTTGCTTTAGTCTTATTTTCTCCCAGATAGCACAGGCATGTCAGGTGTTTTGAATTCTGGACAACTACAGTTCACTTCAATGATCCCCTACCAGTACACCATTACACAGGTTAATTGCTGTGACAGGGATTTTGGCAATAGCAAGTAGAACTTTTAGCAAGAATTTTCTAGTAAAATAATCTCATTTTACAGCTGTTGTGGTTTAACCCCAGCCAGCAGCCAAGCCCCATGGAGTGAGTGATTCACTCCCCCATCAGTGGGATCAAGGAGAGAATCACAAGGGTAAAAGCCAGTGAATTGAGTTTAATAGAGAAAACAAAATCTGCACACACAAACAAAGCAAAACGAGGAATTAATTCACTCCTCCCCATGGGCAGGCATGTATTCAGCCATCTCCAGGAGGGCAGGGCCCAATCACACAAAACAGGTGCTTGGGAAGACAAATGCCATCACCTCAAATGTTCCCTCCTTCCTCCTCTCAGCTTTATACACAGAGTATGATGCCACATGGGCTGGAATAACCCTTTGGTCAGCTGGGGTGACCTGTCCCAGCTATGTCTCCTCCCAGCCTCCCAAGCACTCCCAACTTCCTCACCAGTGTGTCAGTGTGAAAAGCAGAAAAGACCTTGACTATGTGCAAGCCCTGTTCAGCAAAAGCAAAAACATCTCTCTAGTATCATCTCTGTGCTCAGCACAAATCCAAAACACAGCCCCATACCAGCCACTGTGAAGTAAATTAACTCTACCCCAGCCAAAACCAGAAGAACAACATAGCTTCAAGTCCTCAAAAGCCCATGAACCCATAGTAATTATTTATTCAATAATTTAGCAACCATTTTGTAGTTCTATATCATTTTTTCCCATGTAACAACCTTCTGAATCAATATGCCATTAGAGTGTCAAAAATAGTTTAAGGATCAATGAGCTATAAAACTCACATTGCTGCAAAATCTTTATTTTTCAGTGAACTGTAAAAGCTGGTCCTTTGCTTCACTTGTTTTATTTTTTTTCCTTCTAACTTAGGCCTTCCTCTGATATGTCAGTCACTCATGGTCCACAACAGACAGGAGTCTCTATGACAGGTATAATAGATGAACTTGAGAATCATTTGCTCTTCTCTGCTTGCCAGTTATTTACATCCCCATCCTGATTCTTCCCCCAGCTTTCTTAAAAACGCCATTAGTTAATATTTGAAAAATCACCTTGCTTCCAAGGCCAGGGCTTAATCAATAGCCTGTACCTCAAAAAAGGGGGAAAAGGGTTTTTAACACCAAGTGCTTCTGTTATTTCAGACGTTTTTAACAGGGCTGGCAGAGTTACCTGTTCATTGCCACAGGCTCTGCCTTTCTAAAGGGCACTGTGCACTGCTGCAAGATGTGAATAAGAGCTGTGGAGGAGAATATTGCCATGGAAATACTTACAAATGCCTTCATTTCTGAGTCACACCCCCATAGGGAGTTTCTGGCTTGCTGGGAATGACTCAAGTGTTTACTGCCCAGTTGCATATTATATCCCAATTATGTCTGGATTCTGAAAGTATCCCCTTTTCTCATAATCTTCTCTCAAGTTGAGCTCTACAGCTCCTCCTCATGAAGCTACTGTGTTTATTGGTTTTGCTTTTCTGTTCTCTTCTCTAAGCACATCCAATGGATGTCACAGCTCCCAAGACAGACTGTTAGACTAAAAGCCTCTGCCCAAGCAACATTTGATGCTAAAAGGTATCTAAAAAAAGACCAATTTTTTCCAGAAACGTTCCCTGTTCCTCAGCTCCAACACAGCTCTGACATTTATAATCAGACTTCCATGACAAACTATCATCTACTTTCAATATATATTCCAACTGCAGGGCAAAGGTGTACAGCCCTGCTTACTTCCATCATCCCTCCAATGCAAATTCATCCTTTGTTAGGACAGAAGTTACTAGGTGGTATTTGAGAGTTACTTGTGTTTCTGTGTGGAAAGATTCTCCAAAGCTAATGCACACTTTTTGTATTTCCTCATCTAATACGCTGCCAATTTCTTGGTCTTTCTGAATGGTCCAGGCTCAGTGGGCATGAAGTATTAAATTTTAGTCTTATCATATGGATCTTTGTTTTCCGGTCTGTGAAACCTAGAATTTCTAATAGCTCTTTCATGTTCAAAATTTAATATCCATCAAAATACTTGAATACTTTGAAGACTTTAACCCCACCTACTAAGTGCTTTAACTAGCAAATGCAACACAGGTCAGTATCTTACTCTTTGCCTTTCCAAATACAATGTCTTCATCCGCATAGTTTCGTGATTTTTTTAAGTAAGGTGTACATTCACTTTGTAAGAGAGACAGTTGGCAAATAACCTCTTATACAATGAAGCAAGAATGACAATATAAAGGCAAATAATTTTCGGTCAGTCATGTGTTGCCATACAAATTGGCAACTTAACTGTGGCTGTCAAGAGATAATCAGAACTACATTATGAGTTGCCAAGCAGAGCCTACTCAGTCTGTCCCTTGGTCAAGCTCTAATAAGTTACATAATTTATAACAAGTTCTCTAAGCAACAAAAGAAGTCAAGTCACAGTACAGCCATCACCTTCCCGAGATTATTGTGGAAACCCCGTGTCTCAATTTATATCTGCACACTTCACTTCAGCTCAGGTTCCCTGGATGCTATCAAAGCAACTGTAATTGGAAGCACAACAGTTGTCATTAGGAAAGGCAGAACTGCATGTTATTGATCCACCCATGCCTTTGTCCTCTCCCTTCACAGCCAACCTGTCCCCTTCTCTGAGGGTGCTGCTGGTGATAAAATACTTGTTCACTTAATTACTTCCATTAATGATGAACCTCAAGCTTCAGAGCATGCAACAAAGACATGACACTAATTAGGTATTGAATTGTCTTTATCAGATTAAGTTCAGTTAATCCATGATTGTTCCCATTTAATTATTTCAGAGAGTACATCTTTTCTTCTTAGAATTACCATGCACTGAAAACAGTAATTTTTTAGCCCCAGTACAGTCAGCCATTTCATGATGACACCTTTGGGAGATGTGTAGAACACATAAAACTGAAATATTTTCAAGCCAATTGAGAAGGTCAACAAGAAATCTGAATTTCCTTCTGATAAAAGGGAAAAATCAAAGGTATATGGAAAAATGCTATTTATTTTAAAATTTAGTAATGTATTATCTGTTTTATGAAATTATTTAGCACCTACTGATTTATTTTCTAATCTCTGTAGCACCACATAAGCCTGTTGGTCTTAACCATACTGCAAAACTGTGAAACCCTGTTGTGCCATGAAACTGCTGTCTCCCTCCTTTCCCTTCTTGTGCAGTGTTGCAGTTATCTGTGGCACATCTCCTCCTCACAGCATTTTTAATACAACCAAAATGCTGATACTTTCAGAGCAAAGACACTCAGGTTCCAGAAAAACAAATCATTCTAAATAGCAGCATAGCCTTGTAACAATGGATAAAATGTCTTCCATGAGGAGTTAAAAGATTCCCACTTAGTCCCTGAGCTCAGAAATATGTTTCCTCTAATAGTTACCTGCTCACAGAATTCCCACTATTTCACAGATAATGTTTTCCCGTGAAGGGTAATTCACTGCAAAACTGCTCCCAGTAGAAAGCACAGGCCAGACCAGGCCAGCTTATCCATTTTTCAAACCTATACTGTCCTCCAGATGCATTCTTTAAGCCTTGCACAGTTTAGATAACCTTGTGTCCTGAGGCATAAAATGCATATCCCCCAAAACGGTGACAAGATCAGCGCTCTGGCAAGCCTGGAGCTCTCCCATTTAAACACTTGGAATTTAAATAAAAGTGTGATGATAATGAAGTCAGAAGCACCTCAGAGTAGCCACTAGAAAGCTAGACTGAGGGCTCTGGATCAGTCTAAGGGAACCAGATCTAAGCAGTGTGTGGAAGAGCCTCCTGTACCTGGAGGTACAGGATCTGGCTACAAGATCCTTCCTTGGAGGAGTGTCAGTAAGATGTGTTTTGTTCCTGCATCTGCTTGATGCTCTCCTTCACTTGAGGTTTTTTGTCTAATAGTAGCAGAGGAATTATGATCTATGAAGAAGGAGTTAGATTAATGGCTCTTCACCATACACAGATTTACTAATTAGCTGCAAGTCTGTCACCTGTTTTACCACTATTTCCCATCAAATACACAGCATCGGCCCTTAAAAAACACCAGTTTTATAAGACTCTACACAAGTGATACACAATTAATAATCTCGTGCTTGTATTAAGGAATTGGACTGGTTTGTAATACTACATAAATATATTATGTATAATCAAAATCTTAAAAGGAAAAATGCAATCCCCCCTTTAAAACCAACAGATCAATGTTTCTGATGTAACAGTCTCTACAGGAGTAGGAAATAAGTAAGTCCCTTCATATAAGAATGGGGACTTAAATCACAGTGGAAAGAGTTAATAAGGAAAAAACTTGTCATGTCTGACTACAAAAGAGTTTTCACAATAAAAGATGAAAACACAAGGAAGGTATCAATGAGGAATACTCTAAAGCTTTTGGAGTGACAGCAGTGTTTAAAAATCACCATTATCCTTTTCCTCTGGTAAAAGAGCAGCCCAAGTAGCTGAGAGCTCTGACAGAAGAAGTTACCCCCAAGTCATTTGTGAGCAGCAGTGGTCTCTGTGAATGCTCTCAGTATGAGCAACACCACCCTGAGGAGATACACCACTAGTAAAAACAAAGTTAGTTTCACTTGAATTTCTTCATTTTCCTTGGATTAAGAACAAATGCATGACCAACTATCAGGCATCAGCTCACTTCAGAGCTTTATGTGCATGTCTGCACTTTATCACACTGAATTACGTAGATGGAAAGCCCCCCCAAATAATAAATGTGATAGAAGCAAAAAGACTTCCCTAGAGAATAAAAGAAAGGTTAATCAGTTGAAAATGCAGCATGGTTCCTATCATAGACTTATTTAAATGTGGTGTGTGCAGTGCAGTGAAATGAGGCAGATAGAACTTCAATTCCTCACATTGTCATTTTCTTCTTATTAAATGTTTTAGCTGTTCCTATCATAGAAATAGTTCTCTTTTCAGGGGTTGCCCTACTTTAGACATAATATATGCTAAATTCTATGCATATGTGGCTCTCTTGAAAACCAATGCCACTTCCTTTACCTAAATTTGTTGTTATAAACACATCAAGCACTGGCTGAAATTTTTTTATGTGTGTCTTTTGGGGTTAATTTGTACAATATCCTTTCACCTGTCCTGTTTTATAGTCATATTGACAATAATTAATGCACCTTTTAATGATTCATTAATGTTTGTAAAATACAGCAAAGAAATCACCTCTCATCCATAAACATTTTAGAAAGCTTAATGGAAACAAAAAGATAAGGTTTGTCAGTAAGTAACAGACATGTTAGAGGGTATGCCTTAAAAAAGCTGCCTACAACAATCTGAGTAATGCTCCAGAGAGTTAAAAAACCAAACAAAACCAGCTCCATACAAAAAACATCCCCCTAAGAATTTGCTCATAATAAATATAGGCAGCAAAACAAAAACTGAAAAAAGGATACAAATTAATTTTGTGTCTCACAACCAAAGCTGCAGGGAACAGTTTACCAGAAATTCAAGGTCTGGTGAATAAGCCCCTAAAGGCTCACTTGGAAAAGCTTGAGAACTGACTGGCATTTTCCCATCAGGCATGGGATGAAAAGCAAACCTGAGAGCTGCCAATATTTATCTCTCTGCATTTGGAGACTGTGTATTTTATCTGTGGAGGAAACCAGCTGGGGAGGGGAGAGGCAGAAAGGCTTTATGAAACCAGAACAAACACTTTACAGTTCCATTTTTTTTTCCCTCACAGAGATCTCCCTGCTGACATTAATTAAAATTTCTTTAAGGTTATGCACTTGGAGAGTTTGGGAATTTTTTTTTTTCTTAAATAGCTTATTAACCATATGACAGGTTTTGTTCTGCACAGTGCATTAAATGCTACAGGACCCAGCAGCTCCATCACCTTCAGAGTTTGCCCCTACAAAGGAAAGGCATCTTGAACAGACCATGTGCCTAGGGATGTTTGGAATAAATATTAAAAAAAAATTACAACCAAAAAAAAAAATCAATGTGATTTTTCTCCAAGTTTGCCAAGTCTGCAGAACTTGGCAGAAAATCTTGTGAGAAAACATTAGTTTTGCCATTGTATATATTAATTTTTACTTAGTAAAAAGAGATCCATGAAATGAATCCTTGTTCTGCTGCAAATCAGAACCACACATAACTTGCCTAAAAAGTGTCACCATACATACATATATACACCATCACATGTAATACAATAATTAAGGTTCTCTGTATTGCTCTCTAAAATATGCTTTAATCAAACCAAAACAGGTGACAGATGAGTGTTACTCTGCCCTGATTTACATCCTGTCAACTGAAAAGACAATTTTCTGCTTATTGTTATTTGTGTCTGAACAGAGCTCACCAGAAACTGCCTCAAGACACAGGCCTGGTTTGAAGGCAGAAGTTTTCATTGCTAATTAATTAAATATCAACACACGCAGCTTGAAGGGGTGTGACTGAACCCTCCAGCAGGCGGCTGCTGAAAGGCATGATGAGGCTTTGACAGACCAAATCATAATCCACTGTACCTCAAGGAGTTACATCTCAATTTCCCAGATATTTTGCTAAGCAAAACTCTATTTTTCTTGATGTTTTTTATAAATAATTCCTAAATTTCTCAAATAAAAGGTATCAGCTATGAACTCTGTAACTTTAATTGCATTTAATCTGCAACTTTTTAGACATGCAGAAAGCATCACTGAAAGACACTGAAAGAAAATACTTTAAAGTCCTAACTGAGAGTACAACCCCAAGATTTAGTAGGAAGATTTTTAGGCTGAATAATGGATAACAGGAGTTTGGAGTTGAGAGAGGACGAGGAAAAAAAACATCCAGAATTTACTTGACTTCTGGTGCTGTGTCAATGATCTGTGAATTAACTGCATAGCTTTTCCTTTAGGATTTTTTTATTTCAGCAAAGGAGCTAATGAAAAAACAAAACAAAACAAAAATTCAAAAGCTATTGTTACCTAAGACAGTTAACAAATTATATTACATTCTATCTAAGTGGAAACCATCTTAGCCTGTAGACATAAATTTTGGCTTTGAAAAATTTCACCATGTACTTTTCTACATTACTTCACCTTTCACAATCTAGTCACATTGACATGCCACAAAAGTACTCAGGAATTCATTTCTGGGTGTTAACTGCTTCAGTGGGGAACAAATTGCCAAAAAAGGGAAATTAATATATTAATTGACAACATACATGCAACTTCAGTAGCAATGACTTGCTTCTGTCTGCCAGCACAGAGTGTAGAACTTAGCTGAAGGAATAAGCAAAAAACCCACTAAGCTTCTCATTGAGATGGGTTCACTGTTGTAATCATAACACAAATGGGCTAAAAGCTGTAAATATTGGGAATACAAGTATTTTGTGATATTTTAATATAATGCAAGGAAGTTTGGGTTTACTTGTTTCTAGGCATTTAGTAGAGAAACTGTTTCAGAATTTGACGCAGAAGGAATCTATTCTAGAGAGAAGTCAACTAGTATAAACTTATAAAAAGAATAGAAGAAGAAAAGATGAAAACAAACTAATTTTAAGAAGGGGCCCAAAACAAATTCTAATCTTTTGGTTTGTACAGATGAATACAGAGAAGATTAAATAAATATGTATTTTTAAAAAGCCCTAAATTCAGAAATGTTCCCAAAGCACTTGTCTTTGACCAGCTGTTCTCCACGTTTCACAATAGCATGGTTTGTAATTCATGCTGAAAGGACATTTAATTATGAGAAGTGTTCTGTGGGTTTGCTAGTTGCCAGTGAAAAGAGTTGTTGAGTAAATTAAGCAATCTCCTGGCTGTAATCAATCATGAACATGGGTTCCATAAGCTGTCAGTCACAGAAAGCAATTACTGAGACCCCTGAATGACTGAAGTTGATTGGACACAAATGTTTCCAGTACTTTCAATGGAAATTTTGAACACTCAGCAACTCAAAGGGTCAAGCCTCAGCTTTCTGTGGAACTGCCTTTTCCATGTACATCACACCAACAGAAGAACTGCACTGCAATTAGTGCAATCACTCCAGACAATAGGATATAACTAAGAATAAGCAACACACTGGTTTTGTATCTATTTTGTAAATAAACATCTTTTTTGTCAGTAATTTGCACATGTTTGTTTTATTCTTATTTCTTAAGAACAGCTCTCAGTGGGAGTGGAAGAAAATATCTCTTTAGTGAAGGCCACAGTCAAACCTGACTCCGTGTGCAAGATCCTTAGATAAGCTTATCTTCAGTACAGTCTGAAGGAAATGATAAGAAGGACCTTGCTCCTCTCTGTTTCCATTCCTACTATACCACTACTTGTTTTATGGAAATTAGCTCCTGATTAGATGGCTGCAGAAACAATACCTAGCTATGGGATGTGATTTGCATTCACATGATCGGGATTTAACTTTTCCTCCAGCTCTGTACAAGTAAAAAACTCAGCAGTATGACAGTCTAATAAAATTCAACAAACCAAACCAATCAACTGTTTATAAACAGTTTATAAAAAATTCCCTTTTTCTCCTGCAAAGCCTTCCCCTAGTCCCTCCTGGAGTGAGTAGATTACACTGGCATTTCTGGGGTATTTTTTCAAATAAGATAATAATTCTTAACACTTTGGTAGGCCTGATTTTTTTAAATGTTAATTGCAACATAAGATTCCATAGAACTGACCTGTAATGATCACAGCATGGTTTTGAAGCATGAAATTACATCCTCAGTCTCTAATACATCTAACACAGCAGCACATGCTTGCAAGACCTCTTTGTCTAACCACAGGATTGGTTTCTCAGGGAAGACATAGCTGGTACTGTGTAAATTAAATTAAGAGGTGCATAAATACCTCTTCTTTAAGTATTGCTTTGGCCAAGGGGCTTTTTTATTCATCTTTATTTTTTAAACAACTGCTAGCAGTGGCAGGAGAGGAAAACCTCAGCATACTTGGTTCAAGAAATAGAGCTTTCAGACCTGCTGGTTTCTCAAACTGCAAAAGCTTACTGGAACAGAAAAACCACCCTGACATAAGTAAAATAGGAAACACTAATCCAATAATTCCCTGCTTGGAAATACTAAATCAAAAGGAAGAAAAACCTCAAACTCAACACAAAGACACCGAATCCATAATGGTAACCACAACCCAGCACGGCCTTCACTGCTTCTGAGGTTTATGTCATGTTCCTCTCCAGCAGTAAAAAGTTAAGTCTTGTTAATGCAGAAAAAATAACACGGTAATTGATCAAACTGAGATCTGTTTCCTCCTGGTCTGTGAAACTGATATTCTCACTATTTTTATTTTCAGTCTTAACCCCACACTTGCTTGAACTTTTGGTAGGTGTTCTGTTCCCTTCTCTTGACCTTATCCCATACACCTTTTTGCACAGCATATACAAAAAAAAAAAAAAAGTGAGGTAGTGTTAGTTATTCATCAATATTTCATACCCGTGAGTAATTAATTTCATGACTCTAGAGTGGCAGCAAATCGCACACTGCTTTGTATTAAATGTCAGTTTTACTTTGGAAATGGTTTTATTTACAGGTTACTGTAAAATGAGTTTGTTTGCTCCTTATGTTTCTACAGCACATTTGAAAGTTAATTATAAGGAGAAACTAAAGCTAGTGAAACAATAATTCAGTGCTGTTGAACAAGGACAGGCCATTTGAGAAAAGGCATTTTCCAGCAAACTGTGATCCATTAACATAATGAGAACCACAAAGCCAAGGCAGCATTTGTCACCACAGATAAATCATATATTTACATTAGGAGATAATTCAAGTATGATGAGGACAAACCACAGAGAGTTTCTCAGCCAGGTTTAGAAAAGGTATGAGATTTGTGAAATAATACACATCCACCTAATATTAGCTTTTAACATAAATCACACTAACATCAGAGAACCATTTCCTCCAATATCCCACCTTCAAAACTACATGCTTATGTCCAGATTGTAATGATGCAAAATAGACTGCTTCAGGATGAAAGTATAAAATATGAATGTGCTAAATGAAATATTCTAGAGACTTGACAGTCTTGAGATCGTAAGTATTTATCTGAGATTTAAAAGGCATGGACCAAATTCCAAGCTTTTCTCTGCCTCTTTTCCAATGCTACCTTCAGAAAGAATATAAATCTCTTTTCTGCTTAGATTATTGAGGGTTTCTCTTGAGGGATTGTCTCTTCCTACTGTATTAAATCTCCCAAGTATAGAAGATAAAAACTGAAATCAAGACAACTCAAGATAGCAATGCAATTAATGCACATCCTCAATGTCTACCAGTTGGGGTATTTGCAGAGTATCTCACTACTTAGACAAAAGCTAGAAAAAACTTTTCTAGTCAGGAGAGGAGACAGATCCACCTCTAAGTGTTCAAGTAGCATGCACCAGGAGGGTTTTTTCAGTTCTTTTTGCTCCTGCTTTACCAGAAAATGATATGCTGATGGAAATTGAAACGTACTCCCACCTGGGGTACACATTGCCACCTGAAGACAGCAATGAGGAATCAGGTTGGTGGCAGTAGCCCAACGATTCCACAAGAGTCTTTGCAGACTCTGAACTGGAAAGAGCATGTCAAAGGCTGAGCAGATAACTCAGTCTCACTTCCTCCTTATTTAACTAAAATTAAAAAGGCATTTGCATTCATAAATATGCTTGCATGCATGCTTACTTATGAGGGAATAGTTTAGAAGTTTGATCACCAAGGTCAGATTTACATGGTAGAATGTCATAGTGGATAGAACAAAACCATGTTACACTGTATTCAAAAAACACATTTAACACAACTTCCAAAACAAAATCATGAAGGTACATAAAGAAATTTGAAATCTGGTGTGTTTTGAGAAATGAAACTTGCAAAGGAAATTTGCTGCTCTACTGTAAAACTTTAATCTTGATTCCGGGTTCAAAACTAGAAAAACTGTGGAGTGCGGTTCCTTTTTGGGTGCCTCTTACCTCAAGACTGATGGCAAGAAGTGGGCCAAAAAAAGCCACTGCCAGCACTTCTTTGTCATGACGTGTGCATAAAACATTCACAGTGTCTTCTTTGCGAGATTAATGGGTCAGGAAAGGGCAGAGGCACTCAATTTGCTAACCTCTTCATGACTACAGTTCAGGAGACTCAGCAGTCCGGGTCATTCACCCTGCATCCTTGGCTTTCAACAAATGCTTGCTGGTTTTACATTGCTAAGGGATTAATATACTATAGCTGTGGCAATGACACGACACGAGCCATTTAGCTTTATTCTTATCAGCTGCATACAATGGTACATTCTTCACAGCTAGATGATTTCTCCCTTCTGACACTTTATAGGGGTTTATTTCATAGGGTATCATTTGTTGTTGTGCATCTATCATGGGAAATGAGGTTCACTAAAAAGAAATCTTTTCAGCATTTATTTTAATACTGCTGGAGGAGAAAGGAGAGGGGAAACAAACTCCAAGAACTGACAGCTCAGAACTTCTGGAAAAATTAATTTATGGCAAGAAGTTGCTGCCTACACCAAAATCCACTTTTTAAAATCACTGCATACTACAGTGGTGCACATTGATTGTCTGTTTTGAAAGAGCAACATGTCTTAAACATCTTCTAGGCTTTATTCACTGCTCATTCTGACATGCAAGCACATGGTTTAGTAATAGGATTATATTTATATCAATCCTATTACATGATGGGATTACTGTTCCTGATCCCAGGAATGCTTTTCAGCCCTAACAGGAATTTTACATCATGCAGCTTTAAGGACCAGCAGTTTCTGTTGGTGAACATCTTAGCTTTCAAATATTTACAGGTACAAGTACTGAATAAGGCAGCAGAGATGTATATAGCTTGCACATACGATAATTGTACTAATTTCATGAATTCTGGAAACGTAATTTGTTTCTTTTATACTGTTGCTCTGTTCTAATTAGTCAATTCAGAAAATTAAAATCGACATTTGGTGGGCTATGTTTCAAGAATAACAGACACGGCACTTGGGAAACAAAGCCTACAGTATCTTTTCCAAGACCCTTCAATTGTGATAAAGAAAAATTTACCCCTTCTTCCTATATTTCAGTCTCCATCTTGCCAAATTGGAGTTGATAGTGTCTCCACTTTAGAGGAGTTATCTTTTATCATGTCAAAATATGGTCCTTTTATAGCATTTAAACAGATTTATTTCTCAGAGGTACGCGTCAGTTCATGCAGAGAAGAGTGGTAAGAAAGGCCTTGGCTATTTTAGATTGTACTTGAACAGATAATAAACCTTCACTTTCATTAAACTTTAAAACCTCAGGACTGTGTTGTCAAGACAGAACAGGTATAACATTCTTGATGCCTTACTGCTGGTTGGTCTGGCCCATCTCAAAGGCACCACTTTACTATCAGCATCCTATCAGTCTTGCTGGAGAATTAATTTTACAGTGCTACCATAGCATTCAGTCATCTGTTCACCTTCCACTGACAAGGGTTAAGGGAACAATTCAGCGTGCTTACCAGGATGGCTTTGCTTTTACAAACTCGTATTTCACTGCATTCACAGTTAAGAGAATGTACTCTGATGGTAAGAACTTGAAAGGACGTAGGCTGGTGACGAATCTCAGTGTTAACCCATTCTGAGTCAGTATCAAAAATAGCTCTGAACTGAGGACAAAACTCTCGTTATGTGTCATGAAAAGACTCACAATTAATTACAAGCTCTCACATTGACATCACGCCCAGTCTTTCCTCCATGGCTCAGAGAGAAAGGTGGTACAAATCCTTTTCTCTTCAACTCCAAGTCAACTTAGGCACTGAAAAAGACCTAGCATACTCTGCCAGACTCAGTCTTAACATAAAGAAGCATCAAGCACAATCTTCAATCTCAAAACAACCGGACTCTCTCAGCAATCTGTAACATATTTAGTTGCACTTTGCAGGAATTTCAATCTCCAGTAAGAAAAAACCTGTAGTGTTTCAAAGCGACATCCATCAAGCAAGCTGAAAGATTTATGGACAAGTATCTCTCTAAACACCAGAAATTAAGTCTTGTGGAGCCTGTGATTCAAATTTTCATGCATTTAGTCTTCGATTTGGAGTTTAATGAGATTCTTTCTTTAGTAATGTCAGAGAAAATTATAATACAAAAAAAAAGTTTCGTGCAACCGCCTTTCAGGTATGCATTATGAAAATATTTTTAATGCTAGTCACTTGACATTCCTAGTTTTGCCCTAGATGTGGGAAAAGGATGTGGAAAGGACAAGAAAAGAAAGAAAAAAAGCAGTGGATTTATTTCTTCATTTAGGTTGATTTTTTGTTTGTGCCTTTTTTTTTTTTAAGAGGTGAACAAGAGTTTAGTTTTATTTATATGCAGAGATAAACGGTTCACACATCACAAGTGTAGAACATCCTCACAAGAAGAGCTTGATTGAAAGTCTAGGGAAATACAAGGAAGAAAAATCCAGAAAAGGATCATTTGCTTGTGAAAGCGCCTAATCTCTCCCAGCTGAGAAAAAAATGGGAGTGCGTTTTCCCTGAGAGCAGTGTTCTGGCACTCCAGGTCATTGAATTAATTTAGTCAACTTTTTCCTTAAATATTTAACCACAAAGTTCAGAATCTAGACTCTTTTAAATTCAGAATCATTTCTTTAAAAATAATCACACTACTGATTAGAGGTGGACCAAATCTGCAGTCACTGACAAATTTGCACTTAGAACATTTTGCTTAGAAAAAAAACCAAACAACCAAAACAAAGTTGGTGAGGGAAGAGATCCAATTGCCTGCCCAGGAGTCTCAGCTTGTGTCTGCTGAGTCACATACTGAGAGTTGGATGTATCATGTACAAGGTAGTAACCATAATTCCAGAATTTAACAGCAGAGAATCAGGTCAACACATTTTGGGGGTAAAAACTGCTTAGAGTGCAGAGCAGTGAGCAGACATGTTGACTTGTCAGATGTGATCCTGCTTGCTGTAACACATTCCCCATATCAGCACTTAGTATTAATCCAACGTTATAGGAGGCTGCCTGCAACAGCATTCTGCAACCATGATTAATTAGCCAGTAGGTTTTAAAGTGGAAATAAGTCACTTTTTCAGAGCCAAGGATCTCTAGATTAAAAACTTGTAAGTGCAAATGTAGGACTGCAGCATGTCAGCTTCTCAGCTGATTCTGTCCATCTTGAGTGGCGGAGGTGCATGTCAGGCAAATTAAATGTTCTCTCACTTCACATCCAGAAGTATGGCAGAAAAGCAGCACTACATGGTGCTGAATTACCTCTGAAGAGTCAAACAATGACAATGCCTGGCTTTCTGCAAAGCACAGGCTCTCTAGTGAGAAGATAGAACCCAAATGTGATATCTAGTAGCAAATGTGTGTAATTGAGATCAAGCTTTTAACTAAATTGCTTATCAGAAAAAAAAATCTTAGGCTGACATAAATAACAATTCTCTCTCCCTGACATCTGCATGAAAACCAAATAAGCATTTGACCTCAATATATCACTGAATAGCCACACCCTACTGGAAAGAAAAATATTAACTGGGATTTAAGCAACACACATACATATTCCAAAAGCCTTTCTTATTGATGCCACGTGCTTCTAACAATTAGCCATTTTAGTTCCACAAGCCAGTCACACATCTAGCTTCACAAGAAATAATGGTATCACTACAAAATGACAGGGTTTTTTCAGTGAAGGTTTTGTTACATTCATAAATGGGAGGTCTTGGTTTCTAGATCAGCAGGCTCACCAATGCAGGAGAAGACACAACTCCTGGGGCTCTTTCATTCCAGTGCAGAGGGGGAATATTAAGGGCACGTGACTTGTTCCCAAAGCAGGATTACCTGTGACACCCTTGGCAGCCATTGCCTAATCCCTGACACAGCATTATCACATCTCCTTATGCAAACAAACGGGGAGAGGGATTGTGAATGTGTGGTAAGGAAAAGTTTCTGAGAAGCACAAGAGCCACACTCAAGTTGTGGCTCATAAGCCACAGATCCCCCAATCCATTATCATAGCTCACAGAACTGTGGGCACTGGACTGCTAAATTTGGTACACATGACATTCCTGTGTCTGTCAAACACTCTCCAAGAAGTGTCTTGGTTTCCCTGCTACAAATACCTTCTTTCCTGTCTTTTATTTTTTCTTACCCTGTTTCATTCATCCCTGTAATACATTTTAATTCATCCCTTAAAGATTTTAATATGCACACACCAACATTTGGCCAAGCCCAGGGATCTAGAGTGTCCTTAGGGTTTCCAGGACTAGTTTGCCTGCACCTAATACTAGTGTATTTCTCCAGGAGAAGGGAAAAAACCCATCAACAGCAAAACCCCTCAATAATCATATTTAGATACCTATCTGTGAAAGTAACAAAAAATCTTCATTTGGGCAGCTACCCTCTACTCCAGAAAATGGAATCACTCTCACAGTGCACAATCTGAATGTTAGCAGCCTTTCTACCCCTGGGCAATACCTAACATCATAACCAACCTCACTGACCTTGGTGACAGTGTCACACTGATGCTCAAGGCATTTGAAAAATCAAACCAATTAAGATTTGGAGCCAATAAGAACTAAGGATTTCCTTTTTTTTTTTTTTGAAAGAGATTCTGATAAGTTAGGACTACTTTTTGGCCAGATGGAAGCACATCCAAAGTCTCAGAAATCTTTCCTTACCACATAGTCAAAATCCCTTTCCCCTCTTTCTTATTAAAAAAAAAAATTAGTTCCAAATGTTACTGTGACCCTATTACCTTGCACCATAGCAGTGCAGTGACGCGTCAGGAAGGACATCAGCTGCCATGGTATGACTGAATGTATTTCATCTTTCTTTCATTTTCTAATGAAACTAATGACATGGATATGTACATACAGATTGTATTTTCATGATTCAAGTGTTTTATTTTGCATCTGCTTAAAAGAATTCAGCAATGAAAATCCGACAATAATATCGGTGCTGACTAGTCTTTGATTATAAAGTTAGTTCTATTAATAGTTCATTTTCAGGCAGGAAAGAAACCAAAATCCCATCATAAGAGAAACACAGCATGCTAAAATATTCCTTTTTGTCTGTTAATTTTCTAGGGTGTGGTATTTTTGTACCCAGTCCAAAGATCCCTTTGCTTCATGTTACCATTAGTGTGTGCTCGGGGTCAAGACAGGAGTGTTTAAGACAAGACAAAGTTGCAGGAGCAGAGCTTTTGGGGGATGGTTTTTACAGGGACAACTTAGCATGGGCTCTCCCAAGCTCTGCCCAAGCAGCCAAGGGAGTTAGTATAGCTCCTAATAAATAATTAAAATAGAGACGCAGCAATACATGCAAACCTGAACACAGTAACACCTATCGTGACATTGCCTGAAAAAAACCCCAAAATCCATATACTGAAGTCCCACCTTCCATCCAATATGCCCCCAGCTGGTTGCCAGGCAACCAAAAAAATATCATTGTGCCTGTGAATTAGGCATGGGTAAAAAACCACAAACATGCAAAAGAAATGTTTCTTTCCCTGAATGGTTCCTAGGACTTGGGTGGCCCGAGCTCCACTTGCATCCAGGTGGTCCTGGGCAGGTGACAGCAGTGGCATGCAGCAGCCCACAGTCCCCACCAGTCCTGCTGCAATGCTGTACAAGGAGCTCATTAACAGACAGCATGGATCAGGCAGCTCAGCTCAGCAAGGTGACCCAGCTGCAGAGCATCATTGAGGGGGAGTGGCAGTGCTTTTCAGAGAAGAGCAACCACAGCAAGTCAGATACAATCTGGTTGCTTTCACTCCAGCAACCAGCACTTTCTTGCAATTTGTCTGCTCTGGAATGGGATAAATGTAGTGGAAATGAGTGCTGGTGAACCTGGAACACTATGTCAGGATCTGTTATGCCCAGCAACTAATGTCACCTGGGTACTACACATGTACATGTGCACATCCCATATTTTCACCAAAGGAAATTCTCCACTGTGGAAAAAACTCTGCCAGCCAATCTATTAAGTGATGACCAGTTCAGAACTGAATTTCAGCATGCAGGTAGAAAGGATACCACAGCAACAGCAAACTGAAAATGTGGCTCCTGACAGAGACACAGGGGAGAAAATGGCACTGAAAGCAGGACACCAGTTTGTCATTGCTGTCATGATGGGGGGGGAACACAGAGGCAGAGAAAAAGTCTTGTCTCCTCTGTAACAGGACAAGCTCTGCCGTCAAGTTATTCCAAGATGTCCAGCACATACACGTAACACCTTGGAATAGCAAGGTTTACTACAAAGGAGTAAAAACATTATTTGGAAGAGTCTGCTGGTGGTCATCAAATCCAACCTCCAGGTCAATTTGGGGCTGTAGAGTACATCAGCCACAGCTCTGAGGTTTGCAAACTTCCAGGGATGAGAGTCCAGAGCCCCAGCAGGCAGCCTCTTATCCTGCTGAACCATCCATCCAAGGCAGACACACATCTCCTGTTAAAGCCCTGCAGGAAGGGGACTGCATGGCCCCATGATGGCATTGAACCAGACATATAAAGATGACAGCCCTGGTGTCCTATTCCTTGTCTCCAGAGACACTGATTTTCCTTTATTTGATATAGTGCTGTTATTATAAAATCCTTTATAGCTGGTGAATTAAAAAGGTTGACTTACAAAAAACTCTCACTTGACAGCAATACTTCTAGAAACTGACACTATTTGTTATGATTGAGGTATTCAAGAATATCACTGAAATTGGCTTAATTTCCACTTAGACTCAAGAGAGAGTTTTATTTTAATCTCTTAGTCACCTTTTTCTACAAATATGTTGAGTCTGAAGATGAATTCTGATGATACAGAACTCCAATATGCATTTCTGCAAGTAAGGTGAAAATGGATTTGCATTTTGTAACAAGCCAGGAAAAATCAGTTCTTTATAAATCATCTTTTTAGGCACAGGAAAGTGAAAGGCTGTGGGTTTAATTTGTGAAATTCTGCACACTTGGACACGCACCTCACATGGTAAAATAACCCTGCAGAGCAGCAATTTTGACTCGAAAATATTCATCCACTGTTCTTAGCACAGAGGTGAAAAAGGGAGAGAGAGGAACGATAAAGTTCCACTCAATGGTCAGTGCTTCAAGGACAGCACTTGTTTCATTCCTGAGCACGAGAGAAACAGAATAAAGAAATAAAGTACTCCATAGATTTCCCTGCATTGATCTTCACCTTCAGACTTGCATTCTTTTTGTCTGTGTGTGACTCCATTCAGTGAGGCATCAGCTCAATATTTTCATGGACTCAGACACCAAATTATAACAGTCCCTTGTACATCATCCATAAGCAGCACAGGGCTCACACAGTCTGAGGAATTGCATTCCTATCTTTCAAACCCAAGACTAGCAGACCTCTACAAATAACTTCAACTAAAAGTCAACTCCATGAAGATCTAAACCAATCACTCATGTTATACCCTTGTCCACCCAAAAAAAGAGGGAAAATCATAGCAATTTTTTTAATAATAACAACACTTAGATTCCATATATGTTAAATAAACGTAGATCCCAGCAAATCCATAGGTTTGGAGCCTACTTTTGTGCTTTTTTGCGGCTGGGAGTCTTTCTCCCCTTAAAAGAAATCATGGCACTATAGGAGAATAAACTGCAGATTTCCCCAGGAGGTTGGAATCACTTTGTGAGTACAGAAGATTATGTGCAAAGATAATTACTTCACATAGCCAAAAGCCCTTGCATGATTTCCTCAAAATGTGGTGTGGTAAGCACTGAACACTCTTAGATGCGCTTCAGTTCTACCAGAAACCCAATACCTACAACTGCTTTGCTTAGCCACTAATCAGCCTGACAAAAGGCACTGTTGGCCAGCCTTGCTACTCTGTATTCAGTGATTTGTCACACCAGAGGCTAATATCCAACTTATACTTCCCACATCAATGTCTCTACCTGACACCTCTAACAGCTACATGGAAAATGTCCTTTTTCCCAGGTACAAAAGATTTCCTGACAGCATCACTTGCCAATTCCTCTCTTCTTGCAGACTTTCCACTGGGGTTATTAAAAAAGCCCGGCATTACCACCAGGCTCAAATCCATTTCAAGGGATTGGTTTAACAAAGGCTGAACTGTGTCCAAAGAACAGCAGTGAAGTGTGAAGGGTCTAGAGAAGAAAACTTATGAGGAGCAGCTGAAGAAAGTGGGGGGGTTCAGCCTGGAGGAAAGGAGGCTCAGGAAGATCTTCAGCCTCTCTACAACTCCCTGAAAGAAGGTGAGGGGCAGGGGGTCATTGGTCTCTTCTCTCAAGTAACCAGCAACAGGACAAGAGTTGCATCAGCGGTTTAGGTTGTGTATTAGGAAAAACTTCTTCTTGGAAAGATTTATCAAGAATTGGAACAGGCTGCCCAGGGAAGTGGTTGAGTCACCAAGTGTAGCTGTGACACTCAGGGACACGGTTTAGTGGTGGACTTGGCCCTGCTGGGTTAACAGCTGGCCTCCGTGATCTCCAAGGTATTTTCCACGCTAAAAGATTCTGTGACATCAACACCACATTCATTCTCAAATCAGAGGACGCATTCCAGCTGAGGACATTGCCACCCCAGGCCCAACAGTCTTCAGTCTAGTCACCTTCCCACACAGGCAGCAGCTTCGGCTTCCAAATGTGAATAAATGGCTAAAATAAAAGGGCCTGTGGCTGTTGTACACTCATGAGAGATAAAGAATACTGGTTAATCTACTAATCATTTCCTAAATAATTTTCACTAAGAAACGCTTCTCCCACAACTGCACCATCTCTCAGCATGCACCACAAACAGCCTGTACTGGGTTTTGAGCCTCCCCCCTGGAGCTAGCCTGCAGTCAGTTTTCACCCTCTTCTGCAAGAATCCCCTCCTCTGCTCTGTTATCAGTCTGTTCTACTGCCAGCAGCACCTTTAGTGTTTTAAACGTAATCTACACAAAAGTAATTTTCCACACACACTGACTGACATTAGCTCTCACCACACAGGCAAGAAAATCATCAAGGCAAAAAACATGTCTGATGTAGAACAGATGAAATAAAGCACGTCAAGAGAAGAATAAATTGTATGCCAAAATGTTGAGAGAGACAGACATGTTTTTTTCTTTCTAAGACATCTGCAAAGGAAACCTGGTATCAACTGAATCAAACTGCCTAGATTAGGACATAATAAGGAAATGAACTTACATATAAGCACAGTGCTCTCCATGTACCAGAACTGTCCATGTGCTAAACAAGCCTAGAAAGGCTCATTTGCTTTTTTTACTACCACACAGAGCTAGAAGTCCGAAAGGAATAATAAGAACAGAGACCTCCTCCAGAGACTGCTTTGGAGATTAATTTGCATTTAGTATTTAGCTAATAAACGAGGTGTGCCAGTTGGTAACATGACCAAGGAAAGGGTTTATGTATAAGAAATAACTTCCAGAATGGCATCGTGCATTTCGGGACTGTGCTGTTTGCCCTGACAGGAAAGACCTTTCCTCAGAAGTACAGAGGCATGTTTCAATACATCTTGACGATTTTGTGTTCTTCCAGGAATTTGTTGGCAAATTCATAATTTAAAAAGTTACTATTTTACTTAGCAAGAAATAACAAACTATTTTCCCCACATAACACAACCAGTGTGGGGGGAAATAGGGCAAGAAGAGTACCTTCTTCCATAAGGAATTGCAAATCCATGTCCAGTAGTGGCTGCATCATAGAAACAGGTTGCCAAATGTGTTTGGGGATTCACCAGTCTGCAATGAATCACTTGAGAGCTAGCGAGAGTAGGAGCAAGGGCCACTTCTTGGCAAGTGTGAGACAGCCCCTCTTTCAAAGAGCAAGCAGTGGGTAGGGAAATAGTTTATGAGTCCAAGAAAACCATTATGTGCTATAAATCTTCTTAAAACTTACAGCAAATATCTGTCTTCTTAAATAAGTCTACCTTGAAAAAAGTGAATTAAAACTAACCTAGAGTTTATAAGGCCTTTTAAAACCTACAGAGCAGTAACATTTTAAATCCTACTAATCTGGTATTTATAATGGTATAAATAGCTTCTACATCCCTGTTCATGCACAGGCGTGATTCATTTTACTTCTTGTACTCCCCCTTCCTTTTTCCTCTCCCTAAAGGCATCTACTTTATTTCTAAGTGTAAGTGTAAAGGCATGAGAAAAAAGCCTGAGAAAATTTAGAACTAAAATACTAGATACGCAACAGAAAATGCAAACAAAAGGTGGAAAAATCCCAGGATAAGAACAAAACTGTAGGCTTTGACCTAGGTTAGAATTCAATCCTGCAACAGTATTGCCAAGGCCGAGGACTATAAAACTGTAGTACTTTATTTGCAGGATTGGCAAGAGCTGCTTCCAGTATACACATTCTACTCAATTCCTTAAACGTGAGTTCTGCAAAGCACTTGAACATGCAATTAACATTAAGTGTATGCTTGAGTCACACTGATTTTAAAGCAGGTTAGACACTGAGTATTTGCAGGATCAGAATCAGAGGTGTCAGAGCCTGACTGTCAGCTGCCTGCACGGTTTCAAGTGAGGCACTACACACTTCAGATGAAGATCTGCATTTCAGAGAGAGAGACAGAGACAGAGAATGAAAGAGAGAGAGAGAGAAAGAGAGAGAGAGAACAATTAACTGGATTTCTACAACTGAAGAGGTTTATTACAGGAGATACAGAATAAGGGACAAATAATACCCTTGCAAATTCAGTAGGGAAATCACTCCAGTCACAGAGCTCAGACAAAGGGTGAAAAAGAAGCAGAATACACGGGGTAAATATTTTTCAAGTTTCTTACAGCAGGACAAACTGTACCTGAAATAAACCTCTAAAAGTTGCCCATCTTGCCAAACATTTGTTCCCAGGCATCTCATTAGCTTTCAAGACAGGCTGTCAGTACCCTTGCTGAGAGCACTATCAGTGGAGGCTGCAATGGCAAGCCGAGGTTCTGGGTTAAGTGGCTGCTAAAGGGAAGTTATTAATAGAGCTCTCATTCTGTGTATCATCGCTGCCATATCAATTACATCACTCGGATGTCACCAAAAGCAGGGCAAGCCAAGATATCCTAACCTGAACCAAGTCCAGAACCTGCCCCTGCTTTTATCACTTCTGAGAGATCATGCTGAATACTGAGCTTCCCCAGCTGTGCCACACATTTGAAACATCTTTGCAGAGAGGATCAATTTACATCCGAATAGCAAAAATGTGCTGCCTTTAATACTTGAGGTTTCTGCATGGCATTACAGTTGTCAGCATTACTGCAGCAGCGGGAAAAACGAGGAAATGCTTCCTTACTCCTGAAGAAATGCTGCATAGTTAATCTGGGATGAAGTGAAAGCCCCAGCCAGCCAGGGGAATTGCTCTGTCCTGCGAGAGCCCGAGGAACAAGGACAGTCTCCCCCTGCAAGCCCCAGGAAGAGGGGATGGTGATGCAGGATTTGGACAGCTCTGGCTTCAGGCAGTCAGGAGATGGCGATTTTCCAACAGAGGCCGCTGCAGCCTGTGGTACAGCCCGGAAAATCGGAGGTGGGCAGGCAAAACCCGGGGATGTCTGCGTGGTGCTCACCACAGCACGTTCCCAGAACAGCAGCTGTGCCACCTGGGCTTTCTGAAGCAAGCATGCCTCACTAGTCAGGGACTCCAAGAGGAAATTCAAGGTTTCTCAGTGTCTGCAGAGGACTGCCTCAATGCAGCTATTCCCTGCATGACAACCTTGCACTGTCCTCTGCCATCTACATATGGCAATAGTGACTAAATACGCTCTGTGCGCTACATTTACCCTGGCTTTTTCTTTTCCATATATTTTCTCCTTAACTTTGCAGGCAATGTGGATTTGTTTACTGATGTGTAAAGCTCTTACATGTTCATCATCATCCAGAAAGGTAATTTAAAATCCTACTACATTAGTAGTCATTCCCAGGTGTGTAATCATGACTAAATGTGACCATTCAGAAACATTTTTGATGACTGCTGCAAGAAGTAAATCCAGTACAAATGCAGCTAATATGTTCATGGTCAAATACACATCACTAATAGAAAATCAAGAGACAATTTTGTAAAAGACAGATGAGTGAACAGTATAGCCACATATATTCACTCTCTTCAAATACATTGAAGCTCATTTTGTCACAGCAAGTGGCACGTGCTTCTCATTTAGTCAAAGCTATAGCTGTGTTTTGTGATCCAATGCTTGTGTAGAGCAGAGTTCTGCTCTTTCCAGCATAACAGAATCTCATGTAGGGCTGATACTGACTTAACTGAGGTGGTCCCCAATGGAAATGCAATAGAACTAGATTTTAACTGAAAATGCAGGAAAGAACTTCTACATAAGAGCCTTGGTAATCAGTGAAGACATTCCCTAAATACAATGGGTGGAAGTCCTTGCTTCCCTTGCTCCCCAGTATCTGAGCACAGATGTGGCTGCTCGGGAGAGCGAGCCCGAGCGAGGCCCCGTTTCCTCTCCACATGTTCCTTCCTCCAAAGGACAATGACAGCCACATCAGCAAGCCAGGCTCTACTGGCAGAGCACAGCAAACCATTCCCTCAAGCAGAGATGGGAAGAACCTCCCAAAAGAGCCTCAGCCCTGCTGCAGCCAGGCTTCCACAGAGCTCGTCTGGGTGTGCGCCAGCACTGCCACAGGGGCTCGGAGAAAAACAGCTACTTGGAGGTGTCTTCATGTATTTCACAGCAAACAACACTGATCTGAGAGAAAGCCAGTAAGGATGTGCTCTTTTCTGGGCTCCCTCCTACCTTTTCCACCATGCAAAGGAATTATTTTGGTGCAGAATATTGCAGGTTATCTTACTGTAGTGTTTTGGGGCTTGGTATGAAGGGGGGCAATGTCTTTTGATTAATATTAATTATCTCACTAAACACTCTAATTTCAAGAAACACGTGAAATGAGATTAAAGTGCACTCTACACAGAAATTTTCTCCAAGCTTTTCTTGACTTTTTGCTCAACAATTTACACCAAATTAAAACTACTTTGAATGGTAATGGTGATACTAAACAATAGTGAGACTAAAGTGAATCAAAACAACACAGACAACATTCTAAAACTTGAAAATATCACTTGCTAATAACACTTGGTAAATGAGACATGGACACCGTATTTTGAATCTTATTCATCAGTCAGTACTTGAAAACTCTAAAATATGAACCTGGAATCATCAGTGGTGATTGAACATTTTTCCTTAACCTGATTGCAGAGAATTCATAGGGAGAAATATCCATAACTTTGGCACTCCCACTCTTGCCTTGTAGGACAAAGCTAGAAATGAAACTGGAGAAAGAATGGAATAAACTGGGAAATGAGCAAACCTATTTGTCAAGTCTTTGATACACATGCAGAACGTGCAATAAAAATACTTCTACATGTCTGTTTCATGAAAGCATGGATATCAAATGGCTTTCTGAAGTTTCATTAATGGATCATTAATAGTTTGATTAATGGACAGCTAAATCATGCCCAGGAGGGTTTCATTTGCTTGCCTGATCATGGCGTTTTTTCCACCCTCTCACAGAAGGGTATATAATACCTGGGCCTGCAATCTCTAAAGACTGGGGTTGGTCTATATCAACTATTTCAACAAAAAAAAACATTTCAGAGAACATTTGGAGTTGCTTAGAGTTGGACTGGGTAGCAATTTCTAATGCAGGTGATGGGGCAGAATCTGGAGAATAGCACAGAGAGGCCAGGATCTGAGGGAGAATGTCCGAAGGCACACCAGCTATCCCTTGGATTTTGTTCTTCTAACTTCTTGTTATTCTAAATATTTTGTTACTAAAGGACAAACTTTGAAATTCTAAATAAGAGAAACCCTATCTTTCAAACATTTATCAATATATTTTGAAAGCTTAAGAGACTGTACTGTTATCTGGGTAATTTTGTTAGAAATGTTTGAAAACACCCAATTTTTTTTCCCCTGACTGAGGTTAAAAAGGCAAGTTTTTCAGGAAATGAAGTTATATGCTGACTGTTCTTGGCACCATAACTCTGTCAGTGTTTCCAAGGGGTTAAGTTTGAAAATGAGTGATTATGAAACTAAATGTATGTCTTGCACATGAAAACATTAATTATGATTTCTCAAATGAATACAGAAAAAGCCACACATCTTTTAAAGAACCATATGCTTCTGCTTTTAAAATGAAAACAAATTAAAATATCCACAGGAGCTTTTATAGTGATTAAAATCTGCCAGCCAACAGAGCTAAGTAAGTTAATTAGCACCAAAGAAGCCTCAAGTGATCTGCAGTTTTAGTCACAATTCCTTTGCCTTAAATTTGGATGACTAAGGTTACTTTGTATGTGAAAAAGATGTATGTAGGATGGTAAAAAACACAAAGAGCAATCTTGGAACGATTTTCACCTAATTTCTTTTCTACCATATTTCCTGTGCTTGTCTGGAGCACAGAGCCATCAGATAATAGCAGCCATTTTCCAATCATCACTTTACCAAATGCAAATGCCCACGAGGTTACTATTTAATCAAAGTCAAAAGGAAAGATCTGATAGAGTTAAATTCCCAATCATAGACAAATTTTAAATGAACACAAAGAAGTGCCCTTTTTGGTACCTTTTGGGCTTCAAACTGTTTAAAGCTCTTCATATCTCTTTAAAACAATCTTTGAAAAAAAAAATCAGTATTACAATTTTTCCCCCAAAACTAGCAAGATTTACTGGAAATAAATCCCTGACATTTGCTAGGTGCTCTCTGACAGTGACCAAGAGCATATGCACAACATCCATTGCACCCAGTCATAATACCACCAGCAAGGAAAATAATTTTTATTTTACTACTGCAAATAGGTCTGCAAAAATACAGAAAACTATTTTCTATGAATACTAGTAGAAATTTTAAATTAATCTCCATTGTATGTATGAGCATCTGTGTTTATTTTCTCTGAATAGTCTATTTACTGGCAGAATTTCTAAACGAATAAAGTTATGGCAGCACAATTCACATAAACAGAATTCACTTCTAGCAAGCATTCAGACCTAACCAAATTGAGCAAGGAGCTCTTCCAGTGAAGTAACACAAATAATAAATGCAAAGGAATAAACCTTACTGGAATTTAGTGAAACACCTCCTATGTGAAAACAGGATTAAGGACCATGCATCGGGGACAGAACATTCAGCCAGTTTCCCTATCCCAAATATTCACAATTGCATGTTAATGATCTGATGAAATTCTTTGATAAATTCTCTGTGAAATACATTTGGGAAAAACTTCATCCATCAGTGATAGTTTGAAGACATGAAAAAAACCAGAAGAAATTAGTCAAATAGTTACTACCACATTACAAATAAAGAATGAATCTAGACAAGCACTTCAAATGACAAGTGGGCACAAATAAAGAACATTAATAACAGTTGTAGAAATGCAGTTTCTGTGCATTCTACAGGTGCAGAGAACCAAATGGTTTCTTTGCACACAGATCTTGATCTCTTCTTGCAATCTAGAGAAAAAAAAAGTTTTCATCTACACTTTCCACCCACCAAAGAAACAGAGGTGAAAGTGCCACTGCAGCCCAGAGCCCTCAGAGCTGTCTGTGAGCTGAAGTAGGCAAGGATGGAACAATCAGAGCTCCTGCCAGGCATGCTCATTATTAATACCAGCTTCTGCAGGCTGATATTCTCATCTCACACAAGAATCAAAGTACTCTGGGCAACCGTCATGTAAAATTTCAACAATTTTTTTGCAATTTTTCCTGCCTCCAAAATTCATCAACAACCTACTTCAACACCCTGACACAAACCCCGTTTTGCTTAACAAAATGGTATTATACCATCACACCCCAATTGGTAGAACAAGCTGTTTTTTCACTCAAATTACTATAGCACCATGAGGGAAAGAACATATTTCTAATTTTACCAGTATCATTAAACTCCTTTTTCAGGGTTGCTTTTGCATTTACACAAGATCACCTTCTCCTTTGTTGCAAGCCATGTGTTATCTGAGCAGTGTAACACCTCATAGTTCAGATGAAAGATAAGAGTCACGATTATCAAACCCAGTCAGGACAATTGCAGTCTCACAATAATGTCATTAAATCTGTGGGGGAAAGTGACAAACTCATTGCCTGACTAACTCCTAGGCATTACTGATGGCACATTTGTTTTCAGCAAGAAAGCCCCAAGAGCCCTTTGTGAGAAAGGCTTCATCTTCACTAAATATGATCTAAAGCTGGGGAAGCTCTAAAACACTTTCACAATCCTTAGTCTGTTGCAAACTGGGTGAGTCTTGCACTCTTCACGGGCTACTATAAATATTACTTACTGGAAAAAACCTGAGGCATACAGTTCTGGAAACACAGAGCACAGGAAAAAAGAGTATAGCAAATGCAGAGTGTCTCCTAAACCGAGCCTGAGATGCTGGCTCAGAGAGAGGCACCTCCCTGTGAGAATGTGCCAAGTCCTCTAACCCCTGAGAATTAGGGATTTCAGTGTGGTTATCCACAAAAGGAAATGATAATGCATTTGGAAAACCTGACTGTAATGGGAGTTTCCTTCATCTCTGTGAGATTAGGGTAAAGTAAACAGTCTGCTACTGTACCAGAAGTCATTAGTGTGTTTACAACTGACAGAATTCAAGTTGGTGCAGTAAAGAAAAATCTTTGTCGATGGATGGTTGTCTTATTTATCTTTTCCCCCAGCATACAGTTTGTGCAAAGAAATTATTAATTTATTTTAAATTAGACCATCTGATATGGCTCAGAAAAACAGACAAATTTTGTGAAGCAGTAACTTTAAGTACCAGCTGCATTTAATTATATTTTTAGTTTTACTTGATTTTGCTAAACCAGTGATCTGATTAAGAGTAGGCAGAAACACAGGGAGAGAACATTTGCAACCTACTGCATTTGATGCTTTTTTGAACAGGGTACAGGAGGGCAGACAAAGCTTTCTCAAGCACAGCAAAACCTTGTAAAGACAATGCTTCTAGTTTATGTATTACCAGTAAACTTAAAGAAAATATTCATGGGTGTTAATTAGCATTACCATTCCAGAAAATACTGCTGTAGCTTCAGGTCTCAAAAAAGCCCCTTACAACCACCTGTGAATCACACACATCTGAACTATTTTCCTGTATGCCTTCAGCCAGCAACATGAGCTAACCAGCAACAACATTCCTACTAGATTCCAAATTAACAGGTATTGATGGAATTTTTCTGCTAATAGCTAAGACTTCTGCTGACATGGGATACAATAGATAAAAGAAAGGGGTCCTGATGCATCCTCTCCCATAATAAGTGTTATGATTTTTTTTTTAATTTTCCTTCCTAAATATGTGTCACTTTTCTAACTAAGTAAAAGATCATACCTTTGTGCTGCAATATGTCTCTGCTGCAAAGGTTTAAATTTTAAGCAGACACAATCCTGTGTACCAAACTTTAAAGTTAATAGAAAATATAAAACAGGTTGCAGGTATATTTACTTAACAAGTGGAGTAAGGTTCACCTACAAGAATATGTAGTAGGATAGAAAATTAGAGTTGCTATCAAGAGGGTAACATCATTAAAGTTTACTGAAATGAACAACTTTTTTTCTGAACTGTCGTTATAAATTATCAAAAATCACTGTTGTCTACAAGTTTCATTTATGGATGCCACAAACTTTCACTACTTTATTTGTAAAATAGCAGCGTAATGTATTTGTACAATTCCCTCCTCTCTTCTGGTCCAAAATCAAGAACTGACACACAATAAACACCTAAAACTATCTATATCTATCTATCTATCTATATATGCATGTGTATATATAATTTTATGATAAATTCCATCCATCCATTCCCAAAACCAAGAAATTATTTTTTTTATTTTGTGTTATTGGGCATTGCATGCTCTTTTAGCAGATTTTTCAGATGTGAACACTTTTTCAGTAGAAAAAGTGAGGAGTAATTGATCTTGACTAACACTTTGAGTTTCTTCAGTAGTCACAAAACATTGGCAAATAACTTGGTCCTTTACAAGATTCACCTCCCAAGGACTTTTTGCTATAATTTAGTTGCCAAAAAATAAAATCAAATGCTGCATGTCAAGTAGAATAGCAATCCAAACTGCAATTCCAGGTACTTTCTTTTGGGCACATGGAAGAGAGCCATTCCTATCAGAATAAATAATGCAGTGAATTTCTTCTAAAGATCACAGAAATGTAGCAAGGCACAGCTGGAAGGCAAAGGTGAAGAGAGGATCTAAGTTAACTGCTGCTTTGAATTAGTATCCTTGCAGATACCCATCTAATCCATTTTTAAACACTTCCAAGGAAAGTTATTTTGCAGTCTCCTAAGGATACAGGAATATAGTTTACTTCTTGATCTACAAAACTTGCATTCTTAATTTGTTACTTAAATCTCCCTTGCTGCAATTAAGCAACGTAGCTTTTGTCCTGCCCTTGGTGAGAATACCTTTGTCCTTATGACAATACTTTTCAGATTTTTGAAACTCTGTTCCTGTCTTTAAATTCAACCAAATAGCTCCTCATACCCTCATAAATCGCATTTGCTAAACATTTTTGTCATTCTCTTGCAGTTCCTTGAACTCTTTCCTCTTGCTGTGCACCCCCTTACAGGCAGTGCCCATAGTCTGGGCAGCCTCACCACCTGCACACCCTGGCACAGGGAGATGATTGCTGCCCATGATTTACACACACTGACCTTGCTAATTCCATGCTCTTTTCTTCTACATTGCCGTCTAGCCAGTTGCTCCCTCTTTTTATTTTTTTTTCCCCTCACTTGTGGTTTTTAGTCTTAGTGCAGGACTTTGCTGCTGTCATCCTCAGTGTCATCTTGGCCTGAGGCCACCTCATCCTTTCCACCCTGGTGTTTCCCCTCCCTCAGCCTGGGAGGGGAAAAAAAACCTTCAGGGCTTTTTAAATCCCTCTTAAAATGTCTGAGATTTATGGGGAGTACAAACAGACCTGGAAACCAATTAATCCCTCCTAGGAAAACAGACAATACTATCTCCCCTTTGATAAATTTTATTGATAACTATTTTGAAGTAATCCACAGCCATTTGTTAACTCCCTTCATGGCAAGTTCGCTGATCTTATTGTTCTCCAAACTACAGACCACTAATCCTGAATGACATAATAAACCACTCTCTGCCCAGCCACAAGTAATTCCATTTAAAGTATATGAGATGAAGCTCAGGAAGAATCACAGTTAGACAACAGGCAAGTAGAGCTCTGGTTTATTTTTTCTTGCTGTTCATATGTCCAAGTGCTACACTTGCACTCTGGTTGGTTGGGGTGCCATCCCCCCTCTGCAAGAGCAATGGTCACCAACATTCAGAAATACTCTCATAGTTCTTTATATAATCTGGAATTAACTAACTCAGAAGGCTTTCATTGCAAAACACTAGTGATTTTTTTTATTTATTGCTCTTTCTAATGGGCTATTTGCAATGTGTTGTCTTTCCCACTATCCCCAGTCATTACATGCAGTACCTGATCACCCTTTTTAGTAGAAAGAAGCCATTAGATGCTTCAGCCTCAGAAACTGCAATGAGACTAAGCTGAGCTTTCACAAAGACAGACCTGAAGCAAGGATTTGTGAGATTTTTAACAGCTCTTCAGACTTAGGTTGCTTGTACATACAACCTTAACCCTCTAGATGAAGTCTAAAATCTGTAAATCAATTTTAAAAGCAGGTTTTATCTTGTTATTTAAATCTGGCTTCTGTTCTTAAAATACACAATCCCAGATATTATTATAGTAGTCTACATTTTCCATGAAAGGTTCAGTTTTATAGATAAGATAATAACATCCTTTCACTTCAAGCTGAGACTTTTGAAGTTTCCTACTATAGAACGACATATTTGTGTTTAACATTCATAGAAATGTTCATTTCTTCAGAGAGAGACCCCAAGGAAACCACACACACTGTAATGCATTAATTTTAATCTAAGGTAGCATAGTAGCACAATACTGAACAATTTTGGCAGAGTAGTGTCATGGCTGAGTTATTTACTGCAAACAGGAAATACAGATGTGTTTCCCTGTCTGCCCTCCATTCACACTGAAGATGTGGTTACATGGTAATGGGAGTAGAAGAGGAACATGACCAACATGGCAATAAGTTATTTAACTGCTGTCTTCGTGGTGCCCCAAGCCTTCCCCAAACAATAAATAATAAACAAGAAAGTGTTAGAACATACATCACAGTAACTCTAATATTTAGCTATTTTAAATGCTGGAATCAGAATTAGGGTTCAAGCATCAGCTTTTTCATAAATCCTGCTGAAGTGTTGCATTTTATCCGGATAATTTTATTTCAGCTGTGCTTCTTACTAGATCAGTCAGATTCTACTTTTGGCTCATTGTGACAGTTTGTGCTTTTCTTGCTGTGCTCATATTTTGCTTTGTGATTTCTTCTCCTTACTCATTCTAAAAGTTATGAAGGTACTGAGGATGGAGAGCAAGATACAAACAGAGATTATATTCTTTTAGAATGTATCTCTGCACACGCAGTCACTGCTATAAATA
The DNA here is from genome assembly GCA_013397155.1 of Irena cyanogastra. Classification (NCBI taxonomy): domain Eukaryota; kingdom Metazoa; phylum Chordata; class Aves; order Passeriformes; family Irenidae; genus Irena; species Irena cyanogastra. The sequence goes on from VWZV01003307.1 coordinate 310,054, forward strand.
CCAATTTGACAGGTATTGTTAATGATAAGGAAGCTGAATTATAAGAACCTTCTAGCAAACATTTTGTCTCAGAGACCACCCTTTCCAAAAGACTGCAGTTTTGGGTAAGCACTTAGCTAGAACTAATTGGAATGTACTGGTTGTGTTCAAAGTAAATGCTAAAAGTAAGACAGTATCACCCCACAAACTGAGTTGACTAAAATGCAGTAAGGTGGAAGGCACTGGAATGAATTTTCTTGCCCAGCCAGGCTGTAGGTCACTGCACTGAGTGGCAAATGATGGTGTCACTGTGGGGTACAACAGGAGGAGGCAGAAACCCCTGTGCCCTGCACATCTCATGGAAGAGATGGCTCTAAACCAGAAATGACTTCTCTGCAATTCATCTGTTAAATTTGTAGCCAAGAAGCATTTTCCTTGTGGAAAACCAAAAGCAATGAAAGCAGAAGCATAACTGTGATAGAATATCTGCTCCTGTAAGTAGCTTCTTTTGGTAGATATTTCTGGAATTTAGTAATAGAATCAAAATGGATTCTGGGCAAATGTAGAAGGAAAATTCTGTTGAGGGAACTGAATCTACATCTCTTCAATTTTACACAAATCATAATCATTCACATGGACAATTAAGGCCTACACCTCACTATTGACAGTCTATTGACTGATGTAAAGGTTCAGGTTTTGTTCAGTGGGTGCAATCTCTGTTTAGAAGCGAATGCTTTAGATAGGAAGCCAGAAATACAGCTGTGGAAGTGGCATTTTGAGTGGCAGAGAAGAACACAAAACAGCAGAATCAATCATGACTAGGAGCAGGGAGATCTTCACTATCAGCCTGGGGCTTTCCATCATTAGTTTCTCACACTGGTGGGTGGCACATTTCAAACACAGCATGCAAACAGAATTAGAGACACACCAGAGAAAGAGTCAGAAACTCTTGCATGAGCCTTGCTCTATACCTTAAAAGAAAACACACATTAAAGGAAAGATAACATAATTTGATAAAACTCAGCATGCTACAAAATAATTGCTTTTTCAGTAATATATTTATGAAACAAAGATAACAGATTCTGAGGAAAATAATGGAGTAACAATATCAAGCTCTAAAAAGAATGGTCCGAAAACGTAGGTGGAGTGCACTAAATTGAAAATTAACTTCCTTACTTTTCCTCAGTAGCAAAGAACCTAACATGCTGCATTAACTGACACATCTAATGGTGTCACCATATCAACAAAAAACCAATCCCAAAGTTATCATCACTTTAGCAGATCTAAGAACTCTAAACCAAGAACTTCAAAGTGCTTCCCATGCTGCTTTGGATCTCGCTATCATACAAAAACATTGAAACATGTTTATATCTGGGAATCGGAGTTTGTCTGTCTTCCCACCAACCAGAACCTATTTGGAGAGGTTCTGACCGTGACTCATTTCTCAAATGTACATAATGGGTCAGTTTGAGCTAAGAGCTGGGGCATCCTGTTCCTGATTACAAAAATAAAGAGACCAATTTAAGTCCCCTTTTTATTTTTTTTTTCCTTAAAGTGATTGCTGTCCAAGTGAAAGATGTCAAAATGACGGCTCCATAAGATAAACTCCACCGTTAATCACAGGGTGGAAACAGCTCAGCACAGAAGTCAGCAGAGCAGGCTACAGAAGCAGCTGTGGTAGTTCATTTGCTACTGCTCAGCCACTGCATCTGAGCCAGCAGTAATTCCCCAAGCAATCGCTTTCCTTGCTTTGTCTTCTCAGCTGATATTCCAGTGCGTGCAAACCATGGCTGGGTTTGGTTGCTGGTTGTTTTGCTTTGTTTCCCAGAGGTGGAAAAACACTTCACTAATGCACACAACGTGGTATACGTAGCCCCAAAATGATAAGCCGTTTCATGTAGCTTCATCAGATAACAACCCATAATATTTGCTTGATTTTGCATTAAAACCCTTATGGCACACCTATTTTCAGCTCCTGAATGGATTTCAAGGCAGCGTTTCTAGGGTAGTGTGCCAAAGCAGCTTGCAATCTGTAATAGATTCACAAACTAAACTTTAACAATGCTCATGTTATTGAAATGGGTTTGTGATGGAAAGAGGAGTTTGCTGAATTATTCACCTTTCATGGATTTCTCTGTAACAAATTAGCATTGAAATTTCAACCTACTTTCTAACATCCCAAATGACAGAAGTTTGGAGAGCTACTGAAGGACTCAGAGCTCAGAAAGAAGCCTTATGATCTGATAACAGACAGGAAATCTACAACTAAATGGGATGCAAAACAGCAATAATTCTGCTGAAGAAAATATATGAAGCAATATGTTAAATCACAACCCATAGCAAATTTGCCTAAATGATGGGCAGTTCCAGATCAATAGCCTTAGGCTTCAAAATTCTTTCTGCTCAAAAAAATGGAAAGAAAGAAAAGCAGCAAAAATAGAAAGAAATGTACAATTAAAGGCATCTGAGTTTTAATGCCTTTAATGCCTCCTAAGAAGAGAATGTCTAGAAAACTAGATAGATAATATTAATGAAGAATCATGATAGAGGAGCTGAAAAGCAATAGAATTTCTCTATCTGGGTTCAATAGCTAGCCTAAATAAAAAAATCTTCCCTCCCTGAATTGGGAAACGTTTGCAAATCTTTGGCCAGATCCGCAGGTAACAGCAAAAGTATTAATTTCTTAATATTAGAATACAGAAACACAGAAACCTAAAGCAACTTGCCTGGTGAGATGCCCTAAGTACAAGATACTGGTGATATTATTTAGGTTTCAAGACAGACAGCACCTTGTCTGTGTTTTAAACCCAAATCCCAGGCACATGGGATAAAGGAGCTGCTTATTTGTGATGTAGGAGCTGCCAAGGCCAGTGAGAGAGGCGGCCAGAGCTCAGCAGAGAGAGGGCAGCTCCTAACAGTGCAGAGAGCTGGAACCTGGGACACACAGAGAGAACAGGGGCTGGAGGGAAGGACATTCAGAATTGCAACACAGCCTGCCAAGGGGCTCAGACTGCAGAAGGACCAGAGGTTTGTAATATTCCCCAAGAACACAGCAGTAATAACAATAATTTAGCTGAACTTCACAGGTCTGCTCAAATGATGCCCCAACAACATTGTCTATTCATCTGCTTTCCCTCCCATCTAAAAGGCACCTGGCTCACCTGAACACAGACAGGGTGAGTTTAGCCAGACTTTGTCTCTGTTACATTTAAAGGGATCTCTGCCAGCATCAGCCCAAGCTCCTGTTTCATATTCTCCCATCCCTCTTACCAAGTCATGCAACAGTGTTTTGTCTACTCACTTTTCATTTTTACTAAATAACAGCTGCATTTCAAGGATGCTTCACAAATACACTCTTGGCCTGTAAAGCCCTTTGAACAAAATTCCCTGTATAGATGTACAATATGCTACAAGTATTGTCAAGGCAACACAGGTTCAGAGAAATACAGCAGTTGCTAGGAAACACTAGAGCAAAGAGAGATGGGGAGCTGTTTACTGACATATATTTGAAACATTAATTATTGTTATTTGGGGTTTTGAATCTCAAACCGCACCTATCTTTTTCTAGTTAATGATTCTGATTTGAATTCTGCTACTGAAAGAATCCACAGGTATCTCAGCATCGCTGAATTAAACAGACTAAAAATCCTGGACTTGTGTAGAATCTGTTGATGGTTTTGGAACATTTTTTAGGAGACAGGACTCTACCATGCTTGTCACAGATCACCACCATCCCAGAAAACTGACTAAGCTGTAGGAATTTATTTCCATTCTACATGGGCTCCAGCAGAATTTTTGTGAAGCCATTGGAGACAGATGTTTAAAAACAACACAAAAAACCTTTCATTTACTTTCAGGCAGGGGAATTATTTGCATAGTTGTTTGAACAAAGCACATAGAGGAAATCAACATTCCTGAAACTCTTGCAAGCAATAAGCAGCACAAAAACTAAGCCATAAAGAATTTTGTAAGCTAGTCAGGTAAATGAAAAAATAATGTCAGAGTGAACACTCTCCTTCTCTGAATTTATTGCAAAATGGAAATAATTTCCTCAATGTAACTGAGACAAACAGTAAATGAGATTTAAGTGGCAACAATAGGAAAAAAAAAGAAGGAAATATAAATTTTTATAAGTGCAGTCATTCAGTCATACATTATAGGCAACAACAGGAAAAAGCACGTTAGAAAAGCTTTGCTAAGGTTGCCAAGTCAAACAGTAAGAAGGTGGAAAATTATACAAAACAAAACCCTACAGCCTTTCCATCTAATTTTTTAATACACATATACCATGATAGTGTCTGCATGGGATAAACACTGAGGAAACCTATTTTTCCAAGAGAGCATTCAACACCTTAAGATGTTGGATTTATTAATGAATTTCTTTCTCCAAAAAGGTAACAATCCAAAATTTCACAAAATAGTCATGCTCACCAAGGAGAGCTATCCTACACTAAAATGAATCAAAGAACCCAGAGAAAAAAGTGCTACAGTAACTATAAAGTATTAATAATACACATGCAAAAGAAAAGGAAGTTGTAGAAGCTATTAAGCTATAAAAGTAACATTAAAATGGAAGGTCTCAATTTATCAACACTTGACACTGGAAATGTAAGAATATGTATAATACAGCCTTCACACTTGGAACAAATAGAAAAAGCCCCAGAAATTGTAACATGTCACACTATACTGAAATCAGTGGCAGCAGCAGTGAACTGGTTTGTTAAAAATTTTGATAACTTACTCGTATTGTAAAACTCCATGGAAACAAATCCATTTCAACAACTTCTCAGTCAATACAAAATAAAAAAAAAAAAAAAAGAGAAAATCCACAGGAGGCTTTTCAAGAGATGACATTTCTTTCTCCAAAGTTCATTTTTAGATGGCAATTTATATCGAAGAAAGCAAAGCAAACACCCAACTGTGAATAAACCTTTTTGATTTTGATTAAGAACAGAGCCTTTTGTCTGCCAAGGCAGCTGTAGCTGCTGTCATTCTTTCTAGGGGATAAAAATATCACTTAGCTGGACTCATAGACGGCCGCAAGTAAGTTGGGATAGTGTAGGGCTCATTTGGACTTTCACAAGCCCAACACACATTTATTTTCCCCATTCCAGAGCCTCGGGGCTTCCTGGGCTCACCAAGCACAGGGTGTGAAGCCCAGGCACCTGTACTTCCACCTGGAAAATCCACCAGAAACAGAAAGCCAGCCCTCTTCTAACCACCTTAGAGAGGCCTGCTACAAAGTACACTGACACCACTCTAGGAAACAGCCACTTGAAGGTATTATCACAAGAAAGATCCTGTATTTCTGCTACTGAATTTATTATCAGAAATAGCTGAAATTAAAACAAAACAATGTACAAATATATCCATAACAATCATCACAACCTGAGAAATTGTCCATCAGTAAGTACACAGAGAACCAATTTTAAAAACCCTTCTAGCCAAGTTTTGCATTTTTGATGTCATAAGCAGAATTACATTAAGAGAATTGCCATTAACCCAATTACTATTCCATTCCATGTGCAGTTCCAACAGCAAATTAAAATGAAAAAATACAAATTTTCAATCATCCATTTTTTAAAGGCTTGATTCTTCCTCATTATTTTGCGATTATCTGTGTATAGAAATTGTACACTGAAAATGTTGCTTTTAGTATGCCTGGTCATAAAAAGTGGGTACAAATAATAGGATCCTAAATACCAGGAGAAAGATTCATTATATGTGTTGGAGACAGATAAGCATTCATGAACAGACTTGTAAAGTGCAGACGAGTTACAGGGAGCATGATCTGTCAATCACCCTGGTGGTTTGGGAGACAAGTCTGCTGAATCGTCCAAATGACTAATTTTAAAAAGCGCTCTTAATCCAGCAGTGCTCTATTGGAGTTCATAGGGTAAAACCAGGATAATTTTAATGCCCCACAAGCTTCTATAAAGGAAAAATAAAAATAGAGATCTATAAAATTTACTTCTCCCATTTATAGTCATTACCCAGACAGTAAACTGGCACATCAGCTAAGAACAAATGTGTCCTACTGTGAACCAATTCAAATTTCCACACCAGAGCACAAGCCAAACCTGGGGAAAGAAATGAGTGATTTTGGTCTGCTCTTGAATAGCAAAGGTTGTCTGCTCAAGGCAGAAACATGGAGAGGCTTGTAGCCAAGAACACAGGTGAAAGCATAGTGTAAAGCTTAGGAAAGTACCTGCATTTTGGAACTCTTCCCTAAATAAATGTGCATGCTTATTAAAAAATCTGAACACCTGAAAACTTTCATCATTACTTGCCTTCTTAGTAAAAGGACATAAATCAAGGGGATTTCAGAGTTTAAAATGTGCCAAGGAGGTAACAATTTTTAGGGATCACCTTTTTCCTTCTGCCTAAAAAGTGATTTGTAACAACTCTAGTACCCTTGGCTTGAATCTTAAAAAAACTACATAGGAATATGGTATGTTTTAATCAGAGACTGAAAATAGGACATTAACGCAATTTATGATGGGCAGCAGGTGGGAACTAAAACACACCAATAGAAAAGGAAAAAAAATTAAATACAGAAGTAACTGAACTCATGAGCTATGCATTAGGGAATGTTGTGCTCCAGAAATTAAGCTCACATGCTATTCAAAGACTATTTATTGATACCTAACAATACACAAGCAGAAGTATTTTTTCCCTTTTGTGTATTTACCTTTGTATCACCCAGCAAAAGCAAATACACCAAGATAGATGGTAGAGCAGCTGTCAGTTTAGTGACAATTGCTTCAAAAATATGAATCCTTCAGTGTCCAGTATTATCTCCCTAGCAACTTTCTTACAGCTGTAATTTACTGATAGGAGCTATATGGAAGCAATATATTGTCATGTCTCCATCAGTGGTGTAGCTTTAAAAATATTTCCTTCCTGAGATCATCTAGAGGATTTCAGCTTCCCCCAAACGTTTCACAGCAGGCAGAGCTGTAAAATTCGTACTGTATATCACCTGCAATTTGATCATTTGATCATCTGTGTCAGCCAGCATCAACTGTACTCCAGTACTCACTCCTGCAATGCAGCTCCTGTCTGTGCTGCAGCTGCCTGAGGTGGCCAGGATTGATGGAGATCCCCCAAGAATTCATTACTTAACAATTGCCCTGCAAGTCAGAGAGCTGACAAACAAGTCAATGAAACCCATGGCTGCTCACAGATCACCTGTGGGTTCCTTGCAAGTTCAACATTCATTGCAATCTTACCAGAGCTCAGCATCTCTCAGATCAGATAAAAATATCTTACCAAATATAATCTCAATAGGAAGGCTAGATCAGAAATGCAGTCTTCACAAACAGAAATATGTGCTTCATATTTATGAATATTGCGTTTGAGCTCTTAACTACTACAATTCTTGAGCTGGAATCATCACTGGAATTGTGATGGACCACTTGAATCAGAATTCTGATTTTGCCAGGAACTGCAGTCATTGCCATGCAGGCTTACAGAAATTGTTTCCAACCACTCAGCTAATTGTTTGGTGCCAAAAATGGTTTATATAGATTAACAATAGTGTGCAGATTTAAAGAAATATTGCTTATCTTGGCTCTCACAAGGATTTGCAGAGTTGCCCATCATTCAGATTATGCATTTAGTACTCTTACAGAAAGACAAGCACAGAAAATCTGAGCAGGCTGTCTGAAACCAGACTAGAATTCTAGCAAAGCAGAAAAATAAAACAAGTGCACAGAAGGGAAGACTATATGGTTATCTGAGGCTCCTTTTCTCATGAGTTTCCAATAATCATTAATTCCTTCTGCCCTCTGGCCCTCTGTTCTCATCCTGGGCATAACACCATTATAGGAAATCTAACTGCAGATTTCTGAAAAAGTCCACATACTGAGAGTTTCAGTCACATACTGTATTGGGTAATTCTGAATTCAAATCTCAAAATTAGAACAAAAATTCAGAGATTAGCTTCAACAGTTACACTCGCTGCCATTTTATTTCATGGCAGTCACCTCTGCTGGAGTGTTTTTCTTCCATCTCGCTGCAGCACCAACTTAGGCTACTTGAGGCTAAAGCTTGCTAACTCACAAAGGTAAAAAGAAAAACAACAAAGAAATGGTATCTGCAGAGGGATTTGCTGAACAGAAGATGCAGAAAAAGAGGATTTGTTATTTCTATTTTGTAAATGTTCTAATTCCAGGAGCAAGTGACATTGAAGCATCAACCTCTTCCAGGTCTGACGAGACCACACCAAAGAGCATCTACCACACTCTCTTCTGCTAGCAAGTGATTCTCACACTTCTCCTCGTTAAGGCTCTTCAAATAAAATAATCTCTGGCTTCTTAAACTCACATTGGCCAGGATGAACATAATGTCTGCCACCAATCTTGGCTTTCAGGCTTTATTAGTCACACGTTTAATCTGCTGTCCAAGGCTTCAGCTAGTGACTTTGTTCTATCATTTCATGTGTCAGACATGATACGTAGCTATGAAGAATGATTACTCTAGCTATTTTTCAGGAGGCTCTTTATTTAATATACTACTAAATTCTCCGTTCAACATCTAAACAAGGTGTATGTTTGCAGGATGAACTAACAGCTCAGGAAGGAGCTTCATGGACTGCTACACAAATATATTCATGTTTCAAGTCATCTGTTTACCTGTTCAAATTATTGAGGCATTTCAGGTCAATGCAGTATAACCATGCCCTAAAACATTTTGAGAAGACAAACAGGCACTCATCTTGGCAAAATAACCAACTTCTTAGCAAAATCCTAACAAAGCCTAAATAGAAAATCTTTCTTAAGTAGACCAAGCAAAAGCCCTGAGATGTGCAAACACCACATACAAAGTTCTATTTCACTTACACGGTGAGCAATTCCTTGTACATTTAGTATCTGGAGCTGCTCCTCCGGGGCAGGAAGGGCAGGAAATGTTTGCAGAACAGCTGTGGAGGAACAATCAGAGGAAGAAGTGGCGTGCGGGTGTCAACCCTGCGGGACATCCCTATTGTGTCACACCTTCCTTGGGGTCCAAAGGACATGGGAGGAGGCGAGGGAAAGACTCTGAAGGAATGCACAAGTTGTCCTTGCATTCAAAGACCATTATGCCTTACAGACTTGGGCAAATGAGCAGTGAGTCTCCACCCTGGCCTTTGCCTGAGCCCGCCTGGAAAAGGTTTCAGATGTGAACAGAGCAGTTTTGTCTCCTAGGGAGGGAGGAGGAAACACAGCCAGCAGATTGAACCAGCTTGTTTGATGGCTTGTATTGGCCTAAGCCTTCTGTGAGCTCAGGGAAAAACATTTCCCTGCAGTGTGTACTGCTGTTGCCTCCGAGCCTATTTATCCTCCTGTTCAGAAACACGCCCTTTGCCACGCAGATGACCAGTCAGATGATGGGACAGTGTGAGCAATGGGAGCTGTAGATGACAAGAAGCAGACAGGGATCAGAACTTGCACAGCACTAATTTAACTACCAACAAGCCATATTACACAAACAGGTATTTTCATCTGTGCCCTTCAGAATGTTTCATAATATTTTTAACCATCATGATTCCTAGGTGACAATCTTAAACAATCTTAGAAAAGTTAGCTGGCATTTTGTAGATAGTTGCCACGCCTTTAGCATTGCTTTCATATGCATTTTGGAGGCACCTATTAAATAAAAATTGGGGTGAGATGAAGCTAAGTAAGCTGTTTGATGACATCCTCACACATTTTACTTTATGGTAGCAATATTCAAGCAAAAAGGCAGCTCTCCACTTATTTCAGCAGCTGATGACTTCTTAGACCCTAAAATTGTTCTTGATGGAAATACAAATGGTAGTGCAAAGACAGGAAATGTTTTAGACATAAGTGCAGACACAGCCACAGAAATCACTGAAGAGTAAAAATTGATTCCATTTGCTAAGAAAAAGTCAACACTTTGAAAAGATTAAACTGGGTTATTCCATTAGAACGCTGATGAAGTTTAAAGCTCTGCAGTGGCATTCAGATTAGGCCTATGAAGAGCTCGTTCTGACAGAAACATGCTGACTAAGAAAAATCCCCTTCTATATTTAAAAATTGTAGCAGATGGTGCTAGCAGTAGGATGCTGCATCAAGTTGCTATGACTGTGGGCACTGTCATCTATCACTGAAAGTCTCAAAATGCCATCACTCTACTGCAGGTCTCAGCCTGAACTCTGCAAAACGCTGCAAGTACTAACATGATTTATTTGGTACTGGCGCCCCTGGGTCAGGCTTCTCTGGAAAAGCTTCAAAACTTACATTCCTATGGCTTAGGAGGACTTGGGATGTTTTTAAAGTAGTCAGGATATTGGAGATCTGTACCCTGAATTCAAAACAAAGTATTCAAATACCTTAAGCAAAAATGTTGCCCGAGTTCCAGTACAAAGCCCAGAGCTTTTGAAAATCTTGTGTATTTGCACACAGCATAACACAGGGATATTCAGGCCCGCTAGGATGCCGGAAGGGGGTGAGCTGGAACCTGGCCCAGAGGGGACAGATCACGTCAGTGAATGACGGTAACTGAGAGGTGGCATCCTCAGCCTTCCTGGAAGCCACGAGCCATGTGGGCTCAGGGACCCTTCCCTGAATAAGAGGCTGCCAAAAAAACTCATCCTCAAGCTGAGAAACGTGCTGCCCCCATCTCTCCTCCTCCTCCATGCAGAGGAGGCACAGGGGGGCAGCCCCCTGTCCTCCCATGCTGCTCCTGCTGCTGGAGCAGCCCTGCTCCGTCCCACCTGTCTGCATGGCCAGGGGAGCAGCCCTGCTCCATCCCACCTGTCTGCACAGCCAGGGGAGCAGCCCTGCTCCATCATCCCACCTGTCTGCATGGCCAGGGGAGCAGCCCTGCTCCATCATCCCACCTGCCTGCACGGCCAGGGGAGCAGCCCTGCTCCATCATCCCACCTGTCTGCACGGCCAGGGGATCAGTCCCTCCCCTCCTGAGGGTGTCAGCATGCTCACACCCACGGCAAAGCTAAAAACCAACCATCACCAACCACCCCCTCACCAATGGGGGTCACCGACGCCCCTCGGCAGCCTGTGCAATCAGCTGAACAGGACGAGGCAGAGCAGTGGAGAAATTCCTTTGCAGCCTTCTGAAAAATCCACAGTATTTTTCATGAGTTATTAAGCACACAGCCCTGCTGAGCGATGATTTTGGAATTATAAAGGTATTCGCTGCAGGAATTTTTTATTCTTTTTCTCTCTTGCCATGGCAACCAGGGTATGGAAGTACTTCAGAGGAAGACAGCGCCTCGCAGTATACAATGTGTTAGCAGCACTTCTCTTTTATAACGAGTTAAGCATTTTTAAAGCTGTCTTGGAAAAACTGGTTGAATAAAACAAAACCTCTGCAGCACGATATCTTCCTGCCTGCTTTAATAAAAGGATGTGGATATAGTCTGCACTTCACAGAATTAGGAGCCTGGAATTCTAACAAATGGCAAGGGCTGCAAAACGGGACCTACTTTGTTTTTTTACACTTACAAGGCATGCCTAAAAGAACTGGCAAAAATACAAGGGAGAGGAGGACAGCAAAAGCAATTTGTCTTTTAAAGACCAATCTGTAAGGATTTGTGGAAATGCATTTATTTAGATTTCTTCTTTTTTCTTTGTCTGTTCTCAAAATTGAGGATCCTGCTTCTGCATATCTTACATACATGTCAGTAGCTGATGTCTTTCGTCAGTTGTAAAAGACAGCAAAAAAATAGAGGGGAAAATTAACACAACTAAAATAATACATGTTTATAGAGGGGAGGAATTGATAGCTGAAGAACTCCTTTATCCCAAGACAGTAGCATTTATCCCAATCACAATGAAGCAGCATATTTTCTCATTCCTAAAATAGCTAGAATTATTACTGTGACACTAGGAATTTTGTATGCCTGTTGGGATCATGACACAATCAGTAGACGTGCAATAGTAATGATGATCTTCAATTAAACAACAATTCTTTAAAAGAGCTGTCAGAAATCAGGCTGATTTCCATACAAAAACAGCACTTCGTTAGCAAGAACTGTCTTGCCTTGCCCTTGTTATCCTTGTCCAGGGAACCAGAATTGTCTCCCTAATACTTATTCGAACACAGATGAATTGCTTGCCTTAGGTAATATCTGATGACAGCAATTTCAGCCAGTTAGCTAGAGCAACAAAATTACTTATGTATACTGGCTTTTTTATCCATTTAGTCTCATATAGTAGAGCACAGAAAATAGGAAGAATCAAACATCTTTCCCCATTTTCAGAAGCCCAAAACCCACTGCAGTCAACAAACAAACTCCAAAGTGTCTTCAGCAAACTGGAGAAAATAAGATTGAGTACATCTCTGCTGTCATCCTTCTTTCAGTATTCTTAACACGAAAAAAAGGACAGTGAAACAAATAAAACTCTTAAGAACTGTCTGAAAACCGCTTTTAGGCTTTCTAAGCAGTGTGACAGAAAATCAGGAAAAAATTTTATTCTCAGATTTTAGTAAATGGAATTTCCAAGAATGAAAAATAATGAATGCTTCCACTAATGCACAGCTGCCAAACACTTGCATTGATTCTGTATCCATTTACTGAAGAACAACAGCCATCTACTCTTACCCAAATTAAAAACCAGAAGGAAGAAAGCAAATATCCCAACTATACAAATTATTACAGAATTTTTAGCTACCATTAGTTACTTGTTATTTAGTTGCTGTATAATATCCAAAAGTTTTATATTATCCTATTGGACAACACATGCACAATTGAAATCTGGTGGCAGGGGGCAAGTCCTACTCTCTTTCAAAGTATTGAAGATTTCTAGGACATTGACTTTATGAAATGAATTAAAACGTTCCCAACTCAGATTCTGCCCTTCTTTACCAAATGAGTTTTGGAAAGTATTTAAAGACATCTCATAATTTTGTTATTGCCCACTGTAAAACAAATGCAATTTTGCAATCCAACCCCAATATCTTATTTCAATATTCTAAAAACCATTTATTATTGCCTACTGCTCAAGTAAGTTAATTTACTTTTTTTCCTCTTTTCTTTTATTTAAATTTGCTTTATAAGTAGTCCATAATGCACAATAGGAAGGAGGCTTATTTCTTCTGAAGAACAGTATTTCCATGGCAATGCACGTCACGCACAGCAACAATCTCTTATCTTCTCCCAACACCTACGACTGCTGGAGCTTAGCTTAATGTTATATAATAAAACTCAGTACAAAGAACACATCTCAGTGGAGACTTTAGTGCTTCCCTCATGTATCTATCTTAGATGGTCTTGGTTTTATAAGGGCCTTTAGGTCATAATGTTTCTTAAGCAACTCGAAGCTCTAATTGGAAGCAGGTGCACACAATTTTGGCTCACATTTCCCAAGACAAACTCACCTGGATAGACTCTTAATGAAGTAACAGAGTGGATGACAACACCTACAAGACCAGATGTTTGCTCTTGCTTCTTTTGCAAAAAAATTCTGATGCAAAAAATTTACTGTTGCAATACCATTATAATTACTGGATTTGATTTTTTGCTTTTTCTTGAGGCAGTGGGGGGTTGCTGTTTGTTTTGGTTTTGGGTGGGGTTTTTTTTTAAGTTCACAGTGGTTGCAAAGCAAAGCCACATAGTAGGACATACAGTAGCACTATTTTCTGGTACCTTTATAATTTCATTACATCAATATAGATAATGTCAATAAACTCATCTTTAATCTGACATACCAGACAGGCTTGCTGATCTGTCTCCAAAACATGCAACTGTGCAAGTCAATTAAACCTATTGCATCTGAGCATCCAAAGTTAACACTGAAATAATAATTCTAGTCAAACTCCATAGATGTAGAGGAGAAGATGATGTAGATGCTTCACATGTGAATGTTACTCTGAAAAAATGAAGATAAATAGGAATGGAATATTTACATCATGATTAGTCTCTGTTTTAGTGGGATGTGCTTAAAATTTTTACCAATGCAAACCTCACAGCAGCAATATTTTTCCTAATTCCCCTGTCCACAAGGCAAAATAACCAATTACTAGGGAAGGGTTGAAGTTTATTGTGCTGCTGCTGTTAAACCCAAAGCCAGTTTTCACTGTACCAGAAAGACAGCATGACTGACATAAAAATGAAGATATTTTGACATGCAAACTGATTATTTTATTTCTAACCCTCACTGATAATTATCCAACTTTCAATCTGATCCAGCTAAGTGGGAACACAAAAGCCTATTATAAACTCAAGCATATGGCACTGATCAAAGGAATTTCACTTTCTTTTCCAGGCTAAAATTATTTTCTTTAGTAAAACCAAAAAACAGCATTGATCTGCTGCTTTCATCTTTATGTTTCAATTCAGCAAGATAACAGGAACTCAACTGCATTGTCAACAGTGGACATTATCTACAAGAGGAGTGACTTCAGTCCTGCTACTCTTTTAATAACAATACCATTTCTTTAGTAGGAAGAAGGCTGGATGATTGCTTATGTGCAATCAACAATTAAATCTGAGAAAAAGACTGCTTTTGTAATAATAATCTGGAAAGGCATTATATCATTCCTTGAAAAATGAGTAGTTAATGGATGGAGTGCCTCAAGAAAGGCATCGACGAGACTAGAATTTAAATTGTAGAAAAGTGGAACTAGAATTCTGATTCACTCTAAATAACATCTCCTAAAAAAGAACCATCTGGTCCAAAGGAAAATGCAATGATCTGGCATTGCAGTACTGCATTAAATATTGATACTGGTGTGGAAATGTGCTGCTAATGCAAGAACCTCATGTGCTGGGGTCATTCCTATTGGTACCACACTGACAAGTGGCTGGGCCTTGCTGCTGAATTGTCACTGCAAGCTCTGCGGTGGCATCCAGGAACAGTCATGGCTCTGAGTGAGGTCTTGCTGAGAAAATACAGTAACTGTTGGGTGAGTGAGGAAGGGGAGGAGGGGATATGGATTCAGTCTAAATCAGGCAGCAATAACCACTTTTTGCAACGCTGTTCTGCACATACTGATCAGCACTAGTGGAGAGATTTCTCAACTTCCTTGCATAAATACATGTCTATACATCAAATACTTCATGCTGCTGCCACATCCGTGGCAATCTTAGCTTTTAATATATTCATAGATCTTCAGTCTTTTGATCTGGAAAATATTCTGACTGCAACACTACGTAGTAAGAACTAGAAACTTTTCTCATCCCTTTCTTCACTCTGGATTTTTAAAGAGAATAACACACTCTATTCCTGTCCTTTCTTAAAAGAAGCTTCTTTGCAGTGGTGTTTGTCAACAGCCCAACAGCAGTAGCCAGTGAAGAAAGGTTCCAAATGCTTTTTGCATTTGCCTCCTCTCATATGTTTGCTTGGTCCTCACAGAACACAGAGCTAAGAGGAGAAATTATAAATTCATTGCAGCACATTGCAGCTCCAAAGAAAGGCTCATCTATTACTTCTCCCCCTCAAAAAATGCCTTTTCAGAACATCACACAGGCAAACGAGTCCTTTTACTCCTACACAACTGCATCTGAAATAATTTCCTGCTATTGGTCAATAAAAACCTCACATCCAGATATCAGAAACTAAAGGAAATAGAGAGGCTAAGCTCACAATCTTACTTACAAATTACAGTGCTTTAGCATAACAGCAACCTAGTCTTCAAGCTGTTCAGAGCTGTTTCCATAGCAGATTTTGTGGAGCATTTGGTTTAGTGTTAGAAGGCTCTATGTTTCATTGCTGGAAGAGGAACACTGCATCAGTAAGGATGGTTATCATGCATTTCCATTTTTTTGTGGACAATGCCAAACAAAATAAACCGTTAAACAAACTGCAGCATTGGGGAAGATAAAGACATCACACAGACTGATGGTGCATGACAAAAACTCTCCTCCCCTGAAAAATGTGAGGAATTTGCATTGATAGCTCCAAGAGTTTACATATGGTTCAGTGATATTTTTCATTCCATAGTGATCAAAAATTGTTGGGTGGAGGGGAAGAAGAGAGAAGGGAAAAGACAAATAGCTAAATATAAAAACTGAAATAATAAATATTAAAGAGGTAATTTTTTGATAACTTATGCGTGCAAACACATACATGAATCAAAGAAAAAACACAATACATACAAATAGTTTGAGCCTTCTATTCATGTACTGTGGGTCATGGTTCTCAGATTGCTTATTTTATTCTCATTTAATTAGACTGAGGAATCTGAACAAGCTGCTACTGAGCAAAACCCCATATCTTCCTGTGTGAAGAGGGGATGAAATATAAAATAATAATTAAATGAGTATGCTAAAGAGGAGGTTATTAAGGCTGCAGAATGATTGTAGCAATAACTGCACATACAAGGAAAGCATTCCAAAGCTAGGGAAGGTCATGATTACAGAGGTCTATACAATCTTGATGCCACCCTCTGTAGTGTTTTGATCCAGCCTTAAAGTGACACAAATCACACCGTGCTCGCTACGTGTTCACAACAGGCTGTGCTCAGTGAACCAGACAGCAACAAAACATTAAAAATTTGGTTTAGTCTCTCTGTTCAGGGTAAACTACCATGGGCTGGCCAACGACATCACAACAAATCACATACTAACCAAAAACTGCTTTAGGACAGGTCTGTCTGCCAAAATTTCCCCTCCACAGCAACTGCCTCACTGAGAGCCTTTAGGACATCTCTTACGGAGGAGAAACTACTCTCTCCTCTCCACAGCTCTCAAGTTTCTCACTCAGCATTGAACTCTGGAGTGCAACTTCGAGATTTAGTGTAGAAAATCTCTCAATCCCATCCACTAGACCAGCAACAACTGTCTAAAACAGCTTCCAAACAAAAAACATGTTTCTAATTGGAGCTGTCCTGTTCCAAAGGCAAGAAGCTTCATCCCCAACTTCTTACAGAGCCTTTGGAGAATCAGAGACATTAAAGCAAATCTGAACTTGCACAACACAAAAAAAGCCTCTCATTCTCTCAAAATCCTCCTGTCTCAGTCATTTTCTTCAAAGCTGGTCTTTTTCTTACTGGGCAGGAGTCAAAAGGTTTCTCTTAATTTCCCCGTAGGTTTTGACCAGCTTTCATTCTCTCCTATTCTGAAAGTTTTGGTGTATTCTCATGTATTTTCCACACTGTTTTCAATGCAGTGAGAATCAAGGGGAAAAGAGAAGACATTGGCCCATTCTACAAGCTTCTGAAGGCACTCTTTTAAATTCCTTCTTTTGCCAAATATTTCAATCAAATGGTTTTGACTTGCCTTTTTTTTTTAAATAGAAATAATTTCTCCCTCTGACTGAAGGGGAAAAAAATTTACAAGCCTTCCTAGATTAAAGAAATTTAATTTGAACTGCACAAACTTCTTTAAAGATGAATATCCAAGCCTTTTTACAAAACTAAACTGTGTGGCCCCAAACATTCTAATAATTACTGACAGATTAAGAAGAATGCAACAGCTCACGCAGAAGTTAGGGTCAGCTATAGGGAAGATGCAGATTTCTTACTTAGCACATTTTTTTTCACTGTTTTGTTACAGAAACTGTTGAATTATTTTTATAAAAAGAAAAATTACAAGAAAAGTCTTTATAAACAAGAGAAAGGCAGCATCCCTGAGAAACACAAAACTCCCTCTTTTGGCATCTATCCTCGCTTTTCAATGACAACAAAAAATGTGCCTTAACTTTTCTAAGAGATTAAAAGAACTGCAAAAAATATCTTGCTTATGAATTCATGTAGTTCTAAAGGAGAAAAGGTCATATTTTCAAGTGAAAGCACAAAAAAAAATTAAACACGTTTTTATCCAAATCTGTATTTCTCAGTGAGAAAATATTTGGGCAGTACTCTTCTAGAAACTTAGTCTGATGCTTTTTTAATAATGAGGTAGGGATGCCACATTTTTAACCAGGCGACCAGTTCAAATAATTATGTTTTAGTACTGGATTGTAACCAGGCCATTTAACTGACATGGCTATTTTAATTAAGTAGCATTGGCTTCTCTTTGTTTAGTACACACTACAACAGCTTAATTTTGATGTAAGTGTCTTGAACTCAGGACAACATCATCAGCAGGCTGTTTTCCTAAACCAGGTTTTCTCAGATAGTTTTCTCTCTTAGGGATGACTGAACACATTAAGAAGCATATTTCTCTGGTGTGCACTGATTATCAAGAGAATAAGACCAGACCAGCTAGCACAGCAAAAGTACCTGTACTGTGAGGGGGAAAACCAGGCATTTAAAATAAGCAGTTAAGACACAACTCAGTCTGAGCCCTCAGACTGGAACGACTCTTTGGAGGTCTCAGTCCAGGCTTACAATGCTTCTCTTGGTCTTGAAGGCAGCACCTTTTACATCTTTCCCTGTTAGAGTCACACAACTTCTTTAAAAACATTTAGATATTGTAAGCTAAGGGAAGATATATTTACATAGCTGAAGTTGTGGAAGGATAGGGATTTCTCTGGTGCAAAATGATCCAAGAGATTTTATTCCTTAGGCAGGAAATACTGTTACTCTAAGACAAATTATGGTTTACTAATGGAGACAGACACTAAATAGGACAAACCAAAAGAGTGTAACACAAAAGTCACTGAGGCTGATACACTAGGCCACGTAACTTGGGAAACATGGTATTTGAAGGAAAAGAAAGCAACAAGATTACACCCATTTTAGGACCAATTTTCATAGTGATTTAAGCAGCAAATTTAATCAAGTGGTTAGTTATGCCATTAGCAACTGCTATTCCATTAGCGGTTGCTAATGGAATACATTCACCTCCACAATAGCTTATAAATCTCCAAAAATTTTGAAAACCTATTAGCCCTTTTCCCCCTGCAATTCCAATGAAGCAGAAGCTGTGTACATTACAAGTTAAGAAATGAAAGAGAAAATAAAAAAGGACATCTGCCTGTACTCCTGCTACTAACAAGGCAATTTCCTAAAGAAGGCAAAAGGTCAGACATACTTGAGCAGCAACTGAGATACACACAAGGTACTTTGTTAGACAAATGTGGCTGAGCTTAAATAGATCAACTTTGTAAACGATGACAGAACTCAGTTTCAAGGTCAATATAATCCTTGCCTCCTTTACCTAATCCTACAATAAGGATAATGGTTTTGACAACCTGTGGAACTCCTGGCCTTTCAAACTGAGTTGAAGCAACCATGGACACACTTTACAACACCAAGACTTTGTTGTTTTTATACTTGGCTTACAAGCAAGTGCTGTGCACACGGAAAAATGTCATTCCTCAGTCATAACTGGCTCTCCACAGCAACCTGGCTGACCTCATATTCACTTATATCTTTGCCTTAAACACCAACAGAGAGAGTTGCATTTGTTTTACCACACAGCTTAAAATTAACCACTCCAGCATTAGTTCTTACAGGCAGTTTCCCATGGAAGACTAGCATGTACCACTAAATGGATCTTCAATGTCTGAATTTTCCCAAGGATAACTGGGCTGTGGAGAGCACCACCAAAGTAAAGCCACTGGCTTAAGGGAGAGAATACTTTTTTTTTAATCGTGGAGGAGGAGAACTTGTCAGCCTACACTGCAGCACTGCTGAAAACTACCAGAGTGCTGATATGAATCAGAGTTGAGTCAATTATGTAACACTGCAGAAAAAATAAAAGCGATCCTGGGTGGGTAATGACAGGAATACTACATGCAAGATTGAAGAGACAATCAACCCTTTCCTGTCAAGGCTTTCAAAGGGGATACTGGGCTCAAGCCGTAGTTCTTCACAGCAGAAAGGACACAGACCACACACAGTCACCAGGAGAGAGAAGCAGAAATTAAAATCCTTGTTTTGGAGAAATGCACATAGATGAATTAATTTAAAGAGTGCCAAATTTTATTTTCCAATAAGGAAAATATTGCTATAAAAAGGACAACATGAGTTGTTCTGAATGGTCACATGTATGTTGAGGGTTAGGAAGGGAAGGGAAAAGGAGGCTGCAAAGAAAATATCTCTTTTTGCAGCAAGATGAATTAATATTATGTATTTTTGAAGTGTTGACCTGTTTGCTGTAGTCTTGGTCTGACAAAACAGTGCAAACTTTGCAGAATACAGGGGTGAACTCACCAGTGGATATTAAAAATCAGAAAAGGGACAGGGAAAGGGAAGAGGCTCCTCACAGAAAATACACACTAGTTACATGACAATGGTAGACAAATTTCTTACAAAAGTTCTTTCTCGATATTTGTTAAAAAAAAAATCAGAAAACATTGCAGGCAAATTTGATGTTCCTTGGTGTAGGTGCTAAACTAATTAATATGTTGAGAAGAAAGAGGCCTTCCTTCCTACTCTTCTATTATTAGATGCAACGAGAAAAATAATTTTGAGAGTAAATTACAGGATCTACAGCACAGCTTTAACTGAGATTATTAGGAAGAGAGTAATGAGGCTCAATTTCTAACCAAACTTGCTATAAGATAGACACCTTAATGGAGTTTTAGGTTGCTTATTTTCTTCTGAAACATAATTTAAATTTATTTCAGTAATAAGACATCAAAGCAGCAACTATAGTCAATATATGTGCCTTTTCATATGACTTAAATTTTCCTCCTTAACTTGAACAAAAAATATCAGCTAAAGATTTTCAACCAAAACGGAGCAAGTTTATTAGCTTAGTCTTGGCTTGAAGGAAAAAGGCTTGAAGGAAAATTTAGGGTGCTTCCCAATTCCCAATAATTTCTTACTACAGAAATATTGAAAGATGTCAATGAGATGTCAGTGATTTCCAGCAGGTGTGTTTCCTAAGGACTGCCTTATACTGTGCAGCATGTCAGAGCCACTGCAATCAAATCCCATTATAATTATTACAGTAATGCATTGCCTGTAAGCCATGACCTTGTCACCTCCCCAAAGTGCTGGACAGTATTTCAGTGGTCCTTGATGGCTTCCTGTCTAGCATCTTCAGGAGCTTGGACAACTGGAGGAGCAGAGCACTTGCTTGTGGCTACTAAAGCACGTTGCTTGTTTCACTTTCTAAATGAATGGTTACACCTCTGATACTTTGCAATGCCTCTACAGAGTGAATCTGGACGTGGTGCTACCCTTCATTTCCTGTACAGGAACCCCGGGCGGTAAACTAGCTGTCCCTGTCTCTCCTATCTTCCTGAGATAGTTCTTTATCATTCCAACGAATGAATGGATGGCATTGCTTTTATTTATTTATTTTTCTGAAAAACACAATGATTTGATGAAGCTCTGAGAGGAATAAGTATGCCAGGAATAATGCTACTGTTTGATTTACCTGAGAGTACCTATTATGTGCAGTCTTGTGCAACTTCCAGCAACTCACCACTGATGAGTTTCTCAGCATACTTCTGTGGGTGTTTGAAATAGTTTTCTAATACACTCTGACACTAAAAATTGTAACAAATGCATGTAACACTGTCAGTTCTCTCACCATATCTTTCAGAACATGAAGTTTCAAGCACTGTGTGTTACTGTACATATTATACTCTGCAGCAGCTATTTTTAAACAGATAACAGCAGAAAGTGTCTGTGAGCATGTTTTCAAGCATTAATATAGTTACTTGTACAAAGAGTATTAGATTTAACATGTTTTATACCTTTCCATTTTGGTTTTCTTTTCAAAAGAACAAATTAAATGAGAGACAACAAGAGAAGCCTGAAATACAGACACAGGGGTTTTTAATGTACATATTTAGCTGCTATTTATGCTTTTGAGACTTATGATTTCCACACTATCTCTGATTTCCATTACAGCTGCGTGTGCAACTTGCACAGTCCTTGCTGTGCTTTGTCACTGCCATATGGTTCTGAGTTCAATGAATTAATCTATAAGGTTTCCAGCCAGAGCATTGGTGTTGTGAGTAATATGGAAGATTCAGTTATAGATTTTTAAGAATCTCCCACATGGCACTAATTCACATAACCTTTATTTACCACAGAGTGCCCTGCATGTAGATGTGAAATGCTTTGTGGGGAAAAAACATTCACTAGTCCACAGCAAATTCGTGTCATTAGAGAGGCATTTATAATGGGATTTGACTTAATGGAGATGGAGGCCCACAGACACCGCGCTAACGCTTTACAGCAGTGAGCTTGTAGCAAGCTTTTAGCACAACATAATGATTCACCAGGCTAAAATTACACACTGAGCAGTGCTTGGTTGAACCAGCACATCATGTTTTCAGTACATACTCACACAACTTGGCAAAACACAGCTCCTTCAAATTGCAAACATGGTTTATAATAATTGGCACTATCTTACAATTGTGCTCACACTAAAAGTTCTGGAAGGAAAAAGGGTGAAACTTTCCACACACATTCACTGGGCAACTAGCTTTATGGCTCCCTCACAGAGCTTAATATTAAAACCCTTGACACTGTTGTTTGTGGGAAATTCACAATGAATAAAAGCTAAGCATAATGTTGTTTCCAGCAAGAAACTGTTTACAGAATAGGTTCTTATCAGCCATGTGTGGAATCCTTTTATATGACCTTGTGGAATGTCTTTGTGAAGCAATGAACACCAAAAATTATCATAAGATTTTTGGCAGAGTTTACTCTACATTAGCTAGACATTTTCATTAAATGCAGTACATAAAATTACCAGAAGGGTACTATGACATAAGATGTTCTTACCTTTTTCCCTTTCACCTATGGGCTTTTCCAGAGCTGAAATTTATATTTCAAGGTGAATTTTAATATGTATGAGGAGCAAGAAAGTGATGGCTACTGTGAAAAAAGCTGTCTGCTTATCCAAATGATAGACATGTCACAGGCGTTCTAAGGACAAGTTTCCCTTAACACGTGCTGCCCTCCTGCTGATCTGAACATTTCAAAGTATCCTACTCTATATAGAATTTCTCCTTCACCTCTCTGCTAAGACTATGAGCAAAAGTCTGTTCCTTCTAGTGCAATGGGGATACCTCTCCACCTGCAGATGACTGAATCCAGTACTCTTTAACCCAGGCTGCTCAGATAGAAAAAGTGGATGGGAACGTGTGTCAGATGACAGTCTGTTCAACACAGGATGTAAAACCACATCTCTGTGAATTGTATGACTGTAACTGGGAGTAGCTAGGAAAAACTAGCTACTAAATGGAACATTAGGAAAGAATTAGAAATATCAACGTTCATTAACCACCTTTCCATACTACAGTCTTACTGCACCAAAGGTTACATCTAGATGAACAGGTACAGGGACAGCACTGAAAGCAAGTCAGAGATTGGGATATATCATTAAATCTTAGCACTATTTTAATCACAGGCAGTGACAGATGATGACCAAAAAAAGAAAATCTGAGAAACACCCTCAAAGATGTTTAGCTATCAGACACAAATCAAACTGACTAATTTTATGGAATACCAAACCTTTTGGCAAGCCTTTACTTTGTCAAAAAGCAATTTCATGCAAGATGCTCCATTGCTAGCAAGTTCTTAATAAAACTTCTAGAATCTTCTCTGCTAGCTGAACACAAAAAAAAAAAAAACTCATCTAGAAACAAAAGAAAACTGGAAGAGATTGCTTCTGGAAATTTGTAAATAGGAGCAAAAGCAGCAATAACACAGCAGCAACTCTCTTGCAGCCTGCAGATTGGCTTCTGCTCACAATCACTGTACAGCTTTTCAGTACCACCTAAATGAGCATCCTGAGCCAAAACCAAGCAGAGGTCTCTACATGCAAGTGACAAGAATGAAAGGTGATTTTTCATTCTGGAACCCAAATCTCAGAAATGAATACCTGGGGCAGGCTCTGAGGCTGCAGTTCCACAGCAGACCAAGCCTGTCTGATTGCCATCCCCTCCAGACCAGCTTCTGCACCCACTCGCTCCTGGCCATGTATTCCAAGGTTCCCTTCACATTGATTCCCACCACTGATCACACTTTTTACAAAGCTGTTTCAACATACAAAGGCAGTGGAAAGCTCATCGAACTACCAAAAGCAAATAGTTTTCTCACAACATTCTGAGATGGCAACAAGTGCTGAGTAGATGGCCACAAAGCCTGAAATTGCTTCTGCGGTTTTCCTCCCCACCCACCCCACGGCAACAGCAACCAGAGGAGAGGCAGAAATTGCACTTACTGTTGGGAGCAGATCTAACTGGAGGCTTCTTAGGTGTGAAGGCAAGTTCAGAGTGAAGGTCTGTCCTTCGACCTTGTCCAGAGTGTGAACTGTAAGAACAAGCCAAGCTGGTTTTTAGCAATTTTATCTCATGAATTAGCAATCAAGAGCAAGTCAATGCACATCTAGCAACATCTACATTTGCTATTTGCCACAGAAGATCAAAACACACACTGTAGCAATATATTTTAAAGAACCAAAGTACCCTTACACCAGAAAGAACTTTTTCTTTGTGTGTTACAAGAAAAAAAGCATGTGTTTCTTAGCTTTACTACAGAAATATAGGGACTAACAGCAATCTGACGGTTTCTTCTCTATATGCCTAATGCAAGGAGTATCAGTTTTGCTTTGGAAGACAAGGAAAGAACACTCAAGGACAAATACCATTTCAGAAACAAACCCTATATCTTTGGAAGAGGAGTTTAACAAGTCAGCCAGAAACAGTTAAAAAAAGAGGCATTTTTGAATGCAAATTTGATTAGCCCTGTTCTTTACTACTGTTGTTCAAACTGTAGATGCAGATTTTTTTTCCCTCCCTGGAGCAATTGAAGAACTGATTCTCTGTATTGCTATTTGTGGCAGAGAAGATTTCACATATTCAGCTTCATGTCTATGTGACAGAAATCTTACAGAGACTGCTAACACCACCACACTACGGCAGTACCCAAAAGGCAAGTAAGATCAGCTTCACAGGCACTTATCTTTCCTAGCTCTGTAACTTTTTATACTCCCTGGCCTGCAACAAGGCTGCACTTCTTCCCACAGATCAGATAGGGCTGCAGCCTGTCCTCCCTGACATCAAAGGGGGAAAAGCAAGTCCACAAAAAGTGGTGATTATTTCAGTGCTCAATAGTATATAAGATTAGCTTATTGCTAAATATTTCTACAACTGTTACTATGTTTGTCTCAAGTTACATTTCTGAGTGACTATGGGAACAAGAACTACTTTTTGGTAGCTATTGCTTCTCACTCTTCTCTCTGCCTGTTGTTGTGATCCTCATCAGTATTTCACATGTAAAACCACTCATGTACAACTAATTAATCCAAGTAGGATTATAGCAATCACTGTGCAGTTTTTAAAATTATGCAGTTATGTGTGTCTGTATATATATATATACACACACACAAAAAAAAATCACTACCCATGGAGTCTTAACAAAGCAGTTACACTTGAACACCAGCCCATAGCACACAACGCATCGACCCTGTTCAATGGCCTGGTCAGCCTCTGGATAAATAGTAAAGCTGGGATCAAGACATTCCTTTTATTTTCTTCTGCAGGTTATGAACAATGAAAAAGCAAAATTGCTGAGTGGCCAAAGAAAATACTACTCTGCACATGTTAAAAACAAAATCCAAATAAACAAAAACCAACCAAACACACTAAAAACCAAAAGGACACAAAATCCAAACCCAGCCCAAGGAACTCAGAGCCATCTTGATGAGCTAATCAATTTTACCTTAAAAGATCATCATTACTACAGCACTGAAAAAGGTTTAAGGCTGATTTAAAAACTGAAAACTCATAATTGTCAAATTAACTTTTCTGAAACAATATAAAAGCAATTTCCAGCAGGAATAACATTTAAATGAATGCAGGCAAAAGAGTTGGCAAGCCTGACCCAAATGAAGAATTCTTCTTTTATAACATGATGTAAAAATTAAAAAAAAAAAAAAAAAAAAAAAAAAAAAAAAAAAAAAAAAAGAAAAGAACATTTAACTACATAGTTACAAAAACTGTTATCACACAATGAAATACATCTAGGACTGAAGATATGAAAAGGTATGTTCAGAATTGACTAGTGTGAGTTAAGGCAATGCTCCAAAAGGTCACAGGATATGAATTTACACTTTAAAAGGCAAATCTTGTTTTTAATAGCAAGCAGAGAATTCCTCTACTTACACACAATATTTTAAGTAGTAGCTCTGCAAGTTCAGCACTTTTCTGTAGGCTACTCTACCACGAGCTCTTCTCAGAACTGAGAGTAACACACAGTGATATTTTTACTTTTATTCTTCCAGAGCAGCATGAATAATAATATAAATTTTTCTCTTAAAACTGCAAAATAAATCCATAGCCTAGTAAGCTTCCCTGTGATTCTCTGCTCTCCAGAAATTGGCATAATGTTAAAAATCTCTGCTCACAAGTCATCACACATGTGATTACTGGTTCTGTTCATTAGCCTTGCATAGGTAAATGCTGATCAACAGAGGTTGTCTGTGATTAAAGCACAGGAGCAGCCCCATTTATTCTAGACTTGCTATGAGAGCACTTAGATGATTAGCTCACAACACCTCACAAAAGGCTGGCTGATTTTCCCCTGGTATCAACAGCAATCCCCTTTCCAACTTCAAAAGGAGGACAAATCCAGGAAAGCCAAACCCAAACCCAAGAGACAAAAGCTCAGAATAACTCCCCAGCATTTCTGAATTATATGCCTTGTTTTATGCTTTGTTGTATGCAGCTCTGGAAACAAGAGGCCTGCTCTCCTTGGCTGACAGAGAACCCCTAAAGCTACAAGTTTTAATATAAAACTTTTACTTGTCTTGATCTGGGACAAGCTCTTTCATAGCAGGCTTGTGAGGTGCCAGGAAGAAAGCTGATAGCAACTGACTAAAAAATCAGTTCTAAAACAGAGTTGACATTAAATGACACAAATTAATTATTTCTACAAATGTCACCCAAACAATTTGCTTCTAGAAAATATCTTGATGTTTTTAGTAGCACCAATGCAGTCAAAGGGTCAGTTATCCTAATCTGTAGTCCTTAAAAAAATGAACACTGGCATTTTTGAACGTTAAAAAGTACAGGTGAGCATTACAAGAGGGAACAGGAGGACCCACCACTTCATGAAACAGGATATCATGGATGGGTGTAAAAACACTCATAGGATTTTACTCTTTTAAACGCTGTCAGTTGAATTTGTGATAACAGTGACAAGAGATGTAGCAGATTTCCTGGAAGCACATTCCTGCAACTCTTTGTATTTTTATTGCTAATCTTGGGAATAATCTCTTCAACGTGGATGAAACAACAACAAATGTAAAGCGGCCATATGCATTCTTTATAAATAATGACTGGAGAAAGGAGACAGAACACAGAAACGTGGGCTTTGCACAGATGATGAAATTATGGAAAGGACTAAACTCCTGGGTTACGACATTTTGAGTTACAGCCTTATTTTACTCTACTTGTCATGGATATTTAGGCCTCAGAAACACAAATAGATTAGCATCAGTTTTTGTTGTTAGCCATTTTTGCCAAAGATACTTTGGGCTTTTTGAGCAACAGCTGTTCAGGTGAGCAATTGCAGACGTGCTTCTTCCAGGAGCTGGTGAACAGGGCAGCTCAGCATGGGAGTCAGTATGTTGGGGCAAAACCAGCAGAAGCTGTCCTGGAAACCAACTGTTTCATATCCAGGATTTGTTGTTGTTGGAGTATGTGTGCAAAAGTCACAGCAAATTTAGCATAACAGTATTGTCCATGATGTAAATCTGAAATTCAGTTTGATGTAAACATTTGATGTTTGTTCAGCTAATTAATCCTCTAATAGCTGCAGTATTCAGATGAGAAGCTCATGAGAATAGATATGTAATTAGCTTTTCAATATTCCATTTATGCCAATTCCATAAGATTCTGTTTTGCAACCAGCAAAGAGCGTAGAAGGGGAGATCCTAGATGACTGGAGAAAGATGAGCAGAGCATTTTCCTTGGTAGCAGCAGGAGGGATTCACTGTATTACATCCAGGGGTGCCAACTGCAATGCTCAGGAGGACAAAAAGGAAAACTACTTATTTATAAACTCTGAGACCCCAATAAAGCAATGAGAAAGAGCCAACACAAGCTTGCTGAAGACAGATCATGTCAAAGCAGTCTAACTCCCTTCTTAGACAGGATAAGTGGCCTTGCCATGAGGATACAGCAGCAGAAGTGACACATCTAAAATATTCTCAAGCCATTTGGTTTGTCACATTGTCAAATGGACTTTGGGACTGCTTTCCCTGCCTAAGCAGGACCACAATCAGCTGAAGAATCACAACAAGCCACAGTTATCAGTGACCTGCTCCTGTGCCAGCCAGCTGCCTCCAGTGGGGTTGTATGGTGTCTACACTGCATTCTGCCCAGTCTATTCAGTAGTTTAACATAACCAAAAATTGCATAAATTACACACGAGAATTTTGAGAATATTACTAAAGCAGGAGGAGAGGTACTTGAGAAGACAGCATTTAAATTCACACTGGCAGTTCCTGGCAAACTAGAATTTAAAAACAACAGGACAAAGTTCATGTAGACACATGCAAGGCGAGCCCAGAGAACTGCTAACAAATCCACTCACTCCTAAAAGAAAGGAACTCATAAGCAGGAGGTGCAGCAGATCACAGTATGAGCCAACAATGTAACTCAGTGGGATTGTTAAAACAAAATTTTAAGAGATGAAAGGAATTCTGCATCAAGCAGTAGTGGTAACTAATCCACTCTTTTTAATGCCAGTGTCTCTCAGCTGGAATACAGTACCCAAATTTGAGCTTCAAACTATAAAAACCCATGGAGCATCCAGAGAAAAGCAAGAGAGATGAAAAATACTAGAAAAAGCCCACAGAGACATAACATGGTTGCAACATGCACAAACAAATCTTTCATTGAAACTTTTCAAGGGCCACTTCAAATCCATGTTCCATGAATACTGTGTACCTTATCTTGGGTAGATTTCAAGTGATACCTCAGGTCACTTCTAAGTCCCATTTCTATGATGCTTTTTCTGAAATATTTCCAACAAGTCAAACCAAACTCCAGCACTGCTTTCATTGTATAAAATAGACGTAAAAGAAGAAAGGCTTAGACTTGCAAAAAATAACAACTGAATTACATAAGCTCTATAATTCAAAAGTAAAAAAGGGAAAAGTGTTACATGCTACAGCAATTGGAGAAATTAAAGAAGATGAGGAAGGAATGCTACTTTTAATTCAGATTTAACATCCAGGAATTGGGGAAAAACTCCCTTTACACTTGCAGAAAAAAATGAAATTAATAATAATACCCCCCTTCCGAACGAACCAAGATGCATAGTATCACATAATTATAATGAAAGACTTAAGAAGATTCAGGAAAAAAAACATTTAAAAATATTTTGACACTTCTGCACTAACCTCAGCAGATGGAATTGCACTAGGCTTGTCAAATATCAGCTAAATCAGGCTTTCCACAGGAGACCATGTGCCTACATTAACTATCTGTAAGAAATTGAAACTCACTTTTGTAGTGCTATGATTAATTACAAATAAACTTTACAATACAATTTTAAATGAAATCTCTTTTCAGTTCAGTGAAAGCTAAGAGATGCTTGAAGTGACTTTGTTTGTACGAACTACACATTATCTCTGCTGCAAAACTGCATGAAAAAGAGTTTTCCCCCATGTATCTACAAAGGAGTGATGAAAGGTCAAAGACAGACAATATTGCTATGGGTTTCTTTGGAGGTTTTGTACCAATAAATGAGCTGAGTGGGTCACAGCACTGGATGCTGTGAGGGCTGGAAGGTTTGCCTGGCTTTGCCATTAATTCACAACAACATCAGACAAAAATCACTGAACACAGTACCCAATCCTTTCTTTGAAAAACAAAGTTAGTGGCACTCCTTATGATTTCTGAATCCTTCTTTATCTGTGAAGGAAAATTACTATTTTTAGTACCTTCTTTCAAGTAAATCAACATTCCCTAGCCAACAAACTGAACTGCTCAAAAATAATCAAATAAAGTCCAGTTCCCCCAGGGAAGATGAATTTATTACTGTTTGTAGCACGCTTTAGAGTCCTGAGACAAAAGATGCCTCACAAATGGTAAGTGCTGATTTCAGGGACAGAACATTTAGACAAAGCCTTTGCTTTAGGACATAAGAGCAAATGAAAGGATTGGTAAAGTCCCTGGCGCCATGACTGAAGGGTGGGGTACAAGTAGCCTAAATCTGTGTGAGCAGGGCCAAGTGTGTCTTAGCCAGCTGGGTGCTGGCAGCTGCCAGCTGCGGTGTGCAAAGCAGAGGCATTAGAAGGAGATGGCACTTGGCTGCACCATCTGTGCCTCTGTGGCCTCAGCAGCAGAGCAGAGCTCTGCAAGTGCTCCCAGACTGGACCTGCACTGTCTTGTATGGCACTGAGCCTCCTTTTCAGCCAGTGTGGTGATTTTAACAGAATTAGGAATTGTTTCAGCTGAGAATCTCATATATTGTCACTATCTTGAAGCTCAAAGTTAAAATATAATGTGACGAATGATGATTCAGGAGTTTATTTTTGAAAGTTGGCATTTAGATATGCTTTAGCCCTGATACACTCCAGCAACTCCAGCAGTAGCCAGAACTACATCACATACTTGGTACACCAGCTCATGCATTAATAAATCAGTTGGACCATGCATTTTTGGTGGCCAGGTCATTGCAACCATCCAAATCAGCTGATTAGGTTTAATTTCAGCTAAAGACTGAAACTTAGTTTTTGAAGCAGTGTGAGCAGTTCCAACTCCAAATATACTGTAAAGAACACAAACACTCCTGTCGTAAACCAATGCATGGAGTGATGAAAATAAATGCCTAAAGTACCCTAATGGGAGAGAAATGTATTTTCTCACCTTAACTGCTGATCAGTTCAGTATGTGTTTACCCAGGTCACACTCATGCACTCTTGAAGCACAGATGAGTGTATGACTGAGTGGATATTCCACTCTGCTAAACAAGCTCAATGACACCTACCAGGGTACCTGGTCACCTCTGAACTTCACCATGTCTGTCAGATGGAGGCTGATTCTCTTGAGGTCAACTACAAATCAGTAGGATGGAAGGACAGGAAGGACATATCTGCATAGAGGCACCAAAAAGGGCTGCAGAGAACACACCAGCACCCGACCATGCCCTGGTGAGCCTTTTCCTTCTGTTGCTGCTCTTGGGACAACCATCCCTGGGTACCCACGTGCTCATCATGCTTGACTTGCACCTCCCATGTAATCAGCAACAGGGAAAAAATGTCCAAAATGGNACCCAAGATATCACCTTGCATAGTGGGAAGACCTAAATGCGAAAAACCACTACTAGGTGCTGGTGACAGATGCATAAATAATTGCTAAAACAGAGGAGGGACTTGGAAGCACAGGTCTTAATAATTTTCAGCATGCAACAGTGATTTTCTTTTCTTTTTTTCCTGTGTCTCTTTGTGATGATGACTGTCTCATTTCTGGAATTACCAAAGGGGTCTTTCTTGGTCATGTTTTTCTCATCACAGCAAGGGTGTAGTGCTAATGAGTTTTTCTAAAAAACAGAAATATACACTGGCAGTTTTTCAAACTGTAAACTGGAATGAAGCATTTCTGTTTTGAGGAAATCTCAACATCAAATCATATTCTATCCTGTCTCACTGGTTATGAGAAAAGGAGGGTAGAGAGACGCAGAATTACTTGAACAAAAGGTTTCTGTTGGTTTTGGTTTTTCTTTAGATAACTTTTCTAAATTATTTCATTCAATTTTGTCAATAAAATCCCTAAGATGTTTATAGTAGTTTGTGACAGTATCCATTACACTGTGGACAAAATAAGAAAAAAAAACTTTCATGGAACTAATTTAAAAGCAAGCTGTTGATTAAAACAAAAGAATGAGTAGGAAGTGGTAACTTTTCAAAACCTTGAATCAGCAACACATTATCAATGAGGCCACAGCATGTCACGTAGGTTTCATAAGCTGCAGGCTATGATCAGCACAGCATTAGTTTCCAGTACTTATCCCACTCTTTTATCCAGCCTGATCTAGGGTGGAACATGGAATTTCTAATTCTCTCTAGTTTTCCACTTCGTGTGATGTTTTGCTACCAAAATCATAGAGCACAGCCTAATACACTCACGGTTTGAAATAAATAAATAGATAAAAGCACCACAATGCAGTGTGGGAGACTGAAACAACCCAAAGAAGGAGACAGCAAAAAAAACTTCATCCAGAAACAAACTGTAAGAGGCAGGGAATGCTTCTACCTGAATTATGTGACAAAGAAACGCCAAAGTATACACACGTAAAAATAACCTCAAACAAATTCTCAGTAAAGGAAGATATCACCAAAAAAATCAACCCTTTTGATGCTACATGCCTTGCATTTTCTTATGCCACCTTATCCTGACGTATGAGAGTTGTGCTGTCCTCTGTACAAGGCCACAAGGTGAGAACCCACTGGCTGAGCTGAGGTTTTCTTTAGGGCACCCAGAACAGCAACCAAGTTGTGGCAGGCTTTTTCCCCAATCTCACTTGTCACAGCAACCTTTGTGTATTCTTTCAAGCCAATCTTCCATAGAGCAGCCCTTTGTATCTACCAGGAAAAAGCATGTCACTGAGACAACAGCATTGTGATTCACGCCAGAAGCAGAGCTCACTGTCTGCTGGCCCTCAGCCCACATCCTGAAGAGCCCACTCTTTATTTTGTAGCCTACATTACCATAAAAGCAATATTTTATTAGCAGAAAATGTCAAACTCTTAATGTACGTCCGGCTTTTTATGGCTTCATAATCTGTGCAAAATTCAAGTTTTTTTCACTTCCTTTTCACTTCAAACCAATGAAACACATCCTGGCTCTAACACCAGCCCTTCTTTCCAGACGTATTCTGGCACCCTCTTTATATTGTCTTTTTTCTTGGAAGAAGGCCTGCTTCTCAAACCTGTTCACATTCTTCCACACTATCACTTTCAAACACCTTTTATAACAATTTTCATACAGTGACTGTATAAACCATTTTGAGATCAAAGAGTTTTGAATTGTCTGTAAACAGCAAAAATGCTGAAGATTTATGTGAGAAATTTCTGGTGCTTTCCAACCTGGATTTTTTCTTTAGTTGCTGGGTATTTCCTTTCAGAATTAGGGACAGTTGCTTTTTCCACAGCTTCTGCTTTGGTCACATGAGGTGGCAGCCTGAGGCATCACACTTTTTGGAGGATCCTCATTCTATTCTGGGACACCAGAAAAGACAAGGCTGTGGCTACAGAACAACTGAAAGCACCAGCTCACACACTGAGCTTTCACTGAAGAGTGAAGATATAGGGAATCACCTGAATATAAATAAAGCAAAACACAGCCCCCAAAGCATGACAAGACTACTGACTCTTCTCCATGACATGCAACTTTTCAGGTTTTATTAAGAAACTAATAATGGTTCATCATTAATGCAAATATCAAGGGATTCACCAAATGATGAATTTTTTTTAGAAGAAATTAATGTTCCTTTGTGATGTGACCACAGATATTTGTGTTAAAAAAGATGATTACAAGTGGATATAGGGCCCAGGAATGGAGATAGGCCAAGAGAAACTCGGCCTAAAACTTGCAAACATTGAGCCCATGCCAAGTAATCTGCTTCACCAAGGAAAACCCCAGTAAATAGCCTGCTTCCTGAAAAGTGCACAGCAGTTCTACAGTCAGAAGTTCCTCTTCTGACTTGCAAATTGAAACACTTCCCAACAAAAAACAACAGAAAAAAAAATGAGCCGATTTAGTGCAAGTAATTTGAGCTTGTTATTCAGCATCACCAATATTTCTACATAATGAAACAATAAGGACAAAGGATAGCCCTGGCAAATAGTTGCCATTTTCCAGTTTTTACTACTGAAATAAAAGTGCTCATGGTTGGAAGTTATTTGTCGTGGATGGAGATGATGAAAAAATAGAGGAATATATTTTCCATCTTCCATTTCCATGCTTCAGAAAAATAAGAAGAATCAGAGCTAGTATAGCCATGTATTGAACCAGGAGCAAGGAAGATAAAATATGTCTCACAAAGGAATCAGCAGCAAATCCAGCAAAGGGACTTGGTCCCAGCTTGTGTCTTCAGACACTCCCAAGAATGATTGATTTCAATCAGATTTATAGTAATGTAATACAGCTAAACTGTCAAGAGTGCATGCATGCCATACTGTTTCGTAATTATTATAGGTAGCAAAACATTGCATTTCTTTGTAAAGAACCAACATTCTGCTGTGATCTGTTACACCTGAAGAACAGGGGATTGTAGTCTTTGCAGTGCTGCCAACATGGGCAGAAATCAGGTGACCAAACTTTCACTGCCACTCTGCAAGGTTCCCACAAATGGCCATGCTTGGCTCTTGCCTGATGAGTCCTGGCAGAGATAAGATCATGCAGGTTGTGGTCTAAGGGCTGCATCTTTATTTTACGTGTAGTAATTCTGAGAAGCAGTAAAAAGTATAATGCAATAGAGACATTTAATGCCATCTAGATCAGTATGACAAGAACATCTCCAACAAATTGCAGAAAAAGCAATGGAAATCACTGCTTAATCCACAGTGCCTGCTTAACAGCAAAAGAAAAGAGTTCACAGAGAAATCACTGTGGAAGAAAACATTTTCTTTCTCTCCGTGTCTCTCCATGCTTTTAAAAAATTGAGTACATAATCGCACAAGTGTCACAGAGAGGAACAAGTGTTTGAAGTCTAAGAGCAGCTTTTTGCATGAAACAAGCTATAGATAAAGCCTGAGGTTAAGACAGAACATCCCAGCATCGCTTTCCAAAGCACCATCGAAAAAAGCAGGATTGCTCCATCTTTTACCTGCATATAAACTAACCATGGAAGTGAGCTTTGCCCAGTATGTTTTGTCCATTTTTAAAGGGTCTAAATGGTGCAATTAGGTGTACAGCCCAAGTTCCACTCTGTGGTGTAAAGCCCTGGGCTAATGCTCTGCACCACTTCCACAACGCAGCGAGTGCCTCTGACAGCATCAACCTGCACCACACACAGCCAGGGGCACCTGCACCACAGGCAAGATGTGCTCTTACACACTTGTGAGGAATTACCAATGCTCACTTCCCCTGCTAGACATTAACCTATGGCCACAGTACCAGGGAGAGCCAAAGGGAAATTTATCTCCATTTTAAAGGAAAAAAAATAAGATGGTATCAGTCATAATCTATACATTTTCCTGAAACATCTCCACGTTTGTAATATTTTTAAAGTTTAGCTGACAAACATAATCAGATCTGGCTTCCATGCTAATGTCATTGTCAGAAAAAAAAGCCTTTTTTTTTTTAAATAGGAAGCATGATTTCAAGCAGCTTCTCTTTCTCACTAGCACTCTCTTTAACAAGTTGTATTGAGCAATCAAAGACAATTTTCAGAAAGCCACAAATCAGACATCGTGAAATTATATTCTGGGTCTTTTTCTAGAGTGCTTCCTCTTTCCTACTTAAAATAAAACTGAAAGGGAAGACAGTTTTATTCACCAAAGACCTATTTCCTCAAAATTTTCACTACTTGCTAAATGATTTTAAATAAAAAAGTAAAAATTCCCATGTATTCAAAACCACGACTATTCTTTTTCACATTTGTTTTAACTATTCCAAGTGTATATTAAAAATAAAAGTTTCAACATGAAATAATGCTTAGTTCCCACAACCCTTGCAAATACCCTTCCAGAGTAATAATATTAATAACCACCTTTCCAAGGCCAGATTACTGCCTTGTATCAGACCATGCCACCTAGTACTTACTTTCTCATGACAAGCATCTGCTCTCTTTTGGTAAAAAATAATTAAAATCCTGTAAGAGTTGCCTGTTCTAGGTCAGAATCAAAGGCACTGATAAATGATGGTAACAAACCAATCCCAAGCAAGAGGAGACACCAAGATAACTTTTAGCATTATAATGAAGTGCAAAACAAAATATAGCCACTATTCAGATACAAAAAAACAAAATAAATTAAATCCATATTCATACGTTGCAGCAGCCTTGCCAAAGCTTTGAGATAATGAACAGCAAAACTAAACTGCAGTAGTAACACTCAGAAACTGACTCTGCTGTTGTAAAGGAGCCAACCTTTACATATCAAAAATGGAGGCAAAACAAGTGACTCCTACCAAAGTCAGTGACTCCTTCCAAAGTCAGTGACTTCCAATGGCAGAAGAAGCCCATGTGTGTGTTCACAGAATTAGAAGTATGAATGACAATCTAACCACATAAGACCCATCTTTTGTTCAACAGCACTCTTACAGCTTTCTAGGGAAGTGTAGTGCTTCTAATTTGTAGCCCGCAGCATAGAAGGGTTTTTACATTAAGAAAAACCAAAACCACTTGAGCACACCAATAAACAGCTCTCAAACAGTCAAAAAATAAATTCAGGGCATCATTAGTATTATCATAATATCTCGACAAGGAATATGCAGAGGAGACATAAGTGCTATATCCTCTAATACCAAGATCTGCAAAAATGTTCTCAAATTCTGTGATTTCTATGGGATTTTATTAGCTTTTTTCTCTTTCCCTCCACATCATTGTACACAAGTAACTGGGTGAATGATGAAAAAGCCCCACGAGAACTTTTCCACTCCCACAGTAGTTTCCCACTTCTCCAAAAATAAACATACCATTATGTTTTTACACTCACTGTAGGTTCCACTACGCAACACTCTGATAGGGGTGGGGGTTTCCACTCTACAGACATTCTGCAGTATCAGTGCTAGCAGGAAGCTGCTCTCTTGACAAAAAAGGGGAAGCTGCCTGTCTGCAGTGTTTTGAAGTCACAGCCTACTTTAACCCTATATGGGCACACCCACCTTCCCCCAAAGTCGTGTGATATAGCAAGAAGCTGAACAAGGAAAGAGAGTAAGTGTTGAATGCATCCATACCTGTGCCTAACACAAGTCAGCAACTAAAAGCACATCTTGCTAATCTTGGAAGTCAAGAAAAACTTGGCCTTAGAATGCTTTTGGCATTTAAAGCACATTTAAAGCACGTGCACTACTTTACTGGAAAAAAGCCAGTCTTGACGCAGAAGCTACATAAACATAGCGGCCTCCTGGTAACCACATTTACTAATAGCCAAAACTAAGCACAATTGTCTGCTCCTGCTGCTTTAGGTTCTCATGGCATCTGCAGCAGAGCTTGGAAGGCCTGCCAGAAGGTTTCTTAGTATTTATAGAGAAGCCATGTTCATCCCCATAACTGCTGGAGAAGCTCTCCTGAATCGGGAACACACATACGGTTTAAAAAGAACCACAAACACCAAACTAAAAAAAACCCAACATTTTCACTTCAGTTCCAGTGGGAAGTGGAGCAGCATTTCTTCTATGATATTATAAACACATAAAAACCTTGCATCACATGAAAGTAAATGTACATCCAACTCAAAAATACATAGTTGATATTTCTTGCTTACTTCTTATCTTTCCTTCTGTATTGATGATGAAAATCAAAGAAACAAGATTTCCTTTGAAAACTTTTATTTTGAATTAAAATTAACTCAGAGTTTAATTAAGAATACAGGTTATTAAAATGCTGTTTAAAAGTTGGTTTAAGCTAAGAGAAAACAAAATTCATTGATAACATTGAAACACTCTGGATAATTAAGACTTAAAGGTACAAGTATATGAAGATTAGTCCTTATTGCCTTATGGCTGTAAGGCCATAATCATGCTCATAACTGACACCTACCCTACCTGCTGTAAATATTTATATATTCAGCCACATACTATACTTTTGGGCAAATTAGTCTAATTTTCAAGGGAAATGAGTTTTGTGTGGTTATTCTGCTTGTCTGTCAAGTTTCCTCTATATCTAATTCCAGTAAGTAATTCAAATTTGTGAAAGGTAGAGGTCTCAGTGCTAAAGAAATATCAGCTCAGAGAACAGCTCAGGTTAGTGCCATGGCTGAAGTCAAAGAGCTTCAGCTGTAACAGCCCCATGTGGCTGGTGCCAGCCAGGGTGCCCACAGCTCTGGTTTAATTTCATATTCAGAAAAAAAAAAAAGCCTTGAAACTACAAACTGCACCCAAACCAGCAATACTAATCAGAACATAAAGTTCAGCTTAGTAATGCAGCAACGGTGAATTTCTGGTAGAAAGAAAAAGAAAAAAAGGAAAAAAAAATGCAGGTCCTACTAAAAACCTACAAGATGGTTTTCAAGTTGTTCTGTGGTGAATAATCTCCATGTTTACAATAACTTCAGTGTGTCTTTGAACAGCACAAACCTGGATTCTCTTCAATCTGTTTTACCTTAGATATCAACAGAATAGCTGCCAGTTTCTCCATATTCTTTATTTTTATGTCACATTTAAACATATATAGTTAAGGATGTATCCATCATCCTGATGAGATATGATCATGCTGTCACTTTTCTTTATGCTGTGATAGTACCTTTCAAGAAGGAAAAAAAGATTTCATATACTCCTATGATCATAAGTGCACCAAGGAATAAAATTCTCAATTCCATTTTTTGTGAACTAGTTTAATGACTAGTCAATTTAGCAATATAAATATCGATGTTTTGCTAGAAATAACTTCTTAATGACTATTAAAAATTGCTGTCACTGGTGGATTTTAGCTGGGGAGGTTTAACCCTTCCAACTCTTCCTATTGCCTTTCTCTTGGCACCTAGTATTTACAATTCTGCCTTTTCCCCTTTTTTGTATACTAAAATTTGTCCTATTTCCTTCTCATGATACTCCCCTCTCCTAAAATATGTATGTCAAATTTTATTCTGATGCTACAATGCATTTTCAGTGCAAATTAGCAGTATGTTCTAATAGTAATCCATTGCACCCCTCATTTTAAGGGGAAGGAGGCAAGACACATGACAAAAAGCATAGAGTGAAATAGCTGGAAGTCCACCCACTGGGAAAGGCTGGATGGCAGAACCACTGTGCAAAGCTGCTGTAAAGAAATGCAAAGTAAGTACTGTTTTACTTTATATGAGTCCTACAGAAAAGATTACTTTTTTTAATTTGAAAGCACTGGTGTAGGATAATTTATAGTTAGAGATGTATATTGTTCAGAAATCACATTGGGCAGTCTTAGACTTGAATAAAATTTAGTTCAGACCTTAGAGAGCAAAAGAATGCCTCTTGGAACCACTTGAAGCCAAACTGTGCCCTAGGAAATGCGGGCAAGCACACTGCAATAAGAGTTCATTGTAAAATTCCATACTGTTGATATTTGCTGTCAAAACACACTCCCCTGTCCTCCCATCCTTCCTTCCTGTTGCTTCAGACAAATCTCTGATTATGGGACTCATTCTGTGCTCTTCAGTCATCCACTTCTCAGATCTCATCTAAACACACACCTCACTTGGTGAACTCAAACCATTCTCATCCATCACCAGTGTCCACTGCAGAAACCCCACCCTCTGCAAGCCTAAATCAAGTGTATTCCACTAACCTCTTCCAAAAGTATCCTACTAGCAAATAATCACATCCCTATCTTCTTACCTTCCCATTCTAAACTGTTCCTTGACGTTTCCTGTATAGAAATGTCAGTTCCATTTCCATAAAGTTATGTCATTGTCTTTTGCCATCACCTCTGCTTTCTTCCTCATTCTTTGAGTTCCATTTCCATAAAGTTAAGTCATTGTCTTTTGCCATCACCTCTGCTTTTTTTCCTCATTCTTTACCAGCTGTTCTCTTCCCCCAGTCTACTTATTTCTACATTCTTATTAAAATTCCTATACCTTTACACAAAACAAAACCCACCTCACCGCTAACATGAAGTCTTCAGTAACTACAAACTAAATTTCCTACACAGAATATTGCTTTCACTATTTACTGATTTACCTCTGCTTGGATGTAGACACATATGGAATGGAGAGAATTTCTCATTTGTTGTTATTACTGATTCAGGTCTCCAAACAGAATACATCTACAATTCTTTCTGTATGATTTAATTGAGCTTCTGAAGAGTTTCTGGTATGCATTGGACACTACTATGCAAAAATCAAGTACAAAGGATGGTCAAACAAAAATTGATTTTAAAAAAATAAAGTCAACAAGTTTAATTCCAGCGTGTTAGTTCCCAGCTGTCAGATTCCCATAGAATATATTGTAAACAGTTTCTGGGTACTTTGCAGCAATTTCATATTAAAAACAAAACAAAACTGCCAAAAAACCCGAACCAACAGAAAACCCCAGAAAACAACAAATTAAGTCATACTACAGCAAAACAGGGATTTTGGAATAACATTAGCAGCAGCGATATAAGAAATCAGCCAGTAAGAAATGCCCAAAATCTGCTTCCTTTCCTTCACAACATCTGCACCCTGCTCTGAACTGACATGTCAATTCCTATAACCCCAAAGGCAGAGGAACAGCCCTGCTTTCGCTGTGGCTCAGGGACGGCAGGGATGGAAGTTCCCAGGCAGTGCCCAGCACATGACACCTACGTAAGGGAGGGCTGAGACTCAGAATTTCCCCTCGAGCAGCACCTTCCGCCGCACTTTCGTTTTTCCTGGCTATAATGGTGGCGGCAGCGGGGGCTGCCCTCACTGCCCGCACGCTGTGCCCGAGCGCGGCCGCAGGAGCGGCGCGGCGGCTCTCGGCTCCGAGCAGGGACAGGGACAGGGACACGCTCCGGGCTGCCCCGCTGGGAGAGGACATGGTCCTGCAGAGCCAGGTAAGTGTGCACAGCGCTATGGGCTCTTCTGTCTGCTCCACACCCTCGCACGGCTCCCTGAGAGCTTCACTGCCAGTAACTGTGCCGAGTATGGCACAGCTCAGCCACCCACAGGCGCACAGCCATGCGTGACAAAGTGACTGAACGCCACGCTACAGAGAAAGCACGTCTGGAATTGCGATGCAGGTTATAAATTCACTGATTTAATTCTGTGCATTAGGTCATGATTAGATCACTTGCAACGAACTGATACCGTCCAGAAGGACGATTACATGGTGGTAGCTTTATGCAATGGAGGTTATGTTAATATGTTAATATTTAATGTCACTGTGGTATGTGAACTTTTTTCCTCTGGAGGGGAGTAACAGAAGAGGCAGAAACATAGATTTGAATGAATATTCAGTTTCAGTATTGTCTAGGCAGGTTTAAAGTGATGCAGGACACTGCACCATAAACACCGAATTAAAGTTCCCATGCAGGGATGTTTGAACTTGTCTTTTGGAGTCAACCGTCCCCAACTCAGGTGATGCTTTCCAGAACATCAGTAATCAAGTTTCACATTTGCAGCAAAGATTTTTTACTTTTTCCAAATATTTTTATCAGTCCCTCTTTTTCCAAGTTAAGCAGCAACACTGAAATTCAAGAGTAACAGGGCACTTGCATTGCAATGTGCACCTTCTGTTACCTTATGCAACAGAATAAAAAATATTTTCTCTAAGATCAAAAAAATAGGTTTTATTTTCCAAAAATTGCAAAGGGATGTTTTCATTTTAACTTCTGCTACATCAAAAACACTATCATGGTACGTTACAGGGAAGTAAAGGTTTCGGCTGCAACAAATAAGATCCACTTCTGGGCTAAGTTTCTCTGTGTGGTGCATTTAAACTTTAAGTGGATTGATAGGGACCTGATGCACACAAGTCATGCAATCCCTTGAGAAACAATTTCCAAATTAACTAATAAGATATTGCACTGCATAGAGCTTATTAGAAAGAAACAGTGAGCAGCAGCAGCACACAGAGCTACTGTGCCTGGGATTTAAAAGCTGGATTTAGCTCTCATGTCCATAATTCTTAGTGCATTGGTTATATAAAGGAGTAGGTGAGAGGAGGGTTTAGTTTCATATTAAGGAAAGTAAAAAGGCTCTACAGAATGTAATTGCAGGATTAGTAAAAAGTGTAAGGCAGCTTTGCTCCACTATTTACATATCAAGGCAATTTATGGAAATCCTTATATAGAAAGCTTGAATAATTGAAAATGAGATTGCAAAACAACTTGGTCTTACATTAACGGACAAAATATATGTTTTCATAATAAAAAATCATATGTATAGAGAAGAACTTGGTAAATTTTCACAGGAAACTTTAAAGGTTAGTTCCCCAATGAGACAAAATAATATTCAAGAACTTTTGTCAACACTGATAGTTACTTTAGTAATATCTCTGCAGCTTTCCAGATATTCAAGAGATCTATATGTCACAGGATTTCTAAGCATGAGAACATTTTGACAGTAATTGCAATTCATCTTGAGGGGGAAAGTTAAAGAGACAAATCAAATAAACGCCTTGAGAATAACTTTTTAGAAAGAGCAACACAGTATGGGGCCAACACTTAAGAACAGAGAAACTATAAAGGCAACAGATGAGGCAAGTGTTGAACCTAGCTGGGCAAAGAAAAAGGAATCATAAGAATTAAGGGTGGAAACGTGTCGGTTTTGGTAATATGCACAACCCTGATCACAGAAAATGAAGTACCATAAAAACAATTTTTAGCAAAGCTGCTGTTCCAAAACTAGAAGGACACTAAAACTGGAGATTGCACACCAGAATGCATCAGTGAAGTCTACCAAGGTAGCACTACACTTAGGTAAAGAAGTGCTAAGGGAGGAAATCTCAGGGAAAAAAGTAATCATTGACTTTAGCCTCATGCAAAAGTCACACACTTGGGGACAAATGATCTTATTGTATGTGACTGCAAAAAGGGACAGTTAAAAATAAAACAAAAAAGCATTACAGAGAACTGGAGTGAAAGTGCTTTGCTTGGAATACATATGAAGACAGTGACTACTGCTTTCTAATTTGTGAAACCAGCTTCAGAACATTCCCATTGAAACAGAACAAGTTACTGGTTTTTAATGCAGATAACATATTAGAACAACTGAAAATACAATAAATGCCTGAACAGTTCACTTGAAAATGAAAGTTATTGAAATAGCTTTTTAATGCTTTAACTTGTAAGGACCTCTAGTTCAACCTTTAGCAGCAGTTTTCATGGACTTAGATTACCCTTTGTCAGGCAGCCATCCTTGCACCAGCCCTGCACAACTTCTGTCCTGTCCTAAGGAGACACAGATCAGCCTTGCTGTCACATCCCATTAGGAGCAAAGCTGATAAAACCTCCTGGGATTCCAAGGTGACACAGTTTCTTTCATTACATTTGTCACAATATTGATTAGATTAGGTCTGAAGCCCATCTTTGGCCTGCTACTGACCCATCACATCTCCTGGGAAATTCTGCAGAGTAGGAAACAAAATGGAAAATTACTGGAACAATAGAGATGTTCAAGATGCTTAGAGCTCATGGGACATCACCCAGATGTGACAAGTACTGATTTTTACTAACTATGCATCCTAATACATTAATCCCAAACTTGACAACTACATATTACATTATCTCCTTCACAGAAGTCAGCCTTCAGGAGCTTAATGGCATAAAAATAACCCACCAAAGATTTTAATTTCTTTCACTGGAGTAAATAACAACATGGTCAAAGTGCTGCCTAGCTAATTTTGCCTATCAAAATTTTAAAGAGTAAATAAAGAGCAGGTTTGTTTTCTGTCTGTGCAGCATACCTGGTATCACTTGTCTCCTGTGCCATGTTTAGTTTAGATGTTTCACTCATGTAGGACAGCTGAAGAGTCAGTTCAGAGAAGAGCACAGCTGAGCCATATGGCACCCACATAATCGTAGCAGTTAATAGCTAAAGACCCCTACACCTGTTCTCATGTTTTCAACAGGCTTTACTTACTGGCATTAA
This sequence comes from Irena cyanogastra, assembly GCA_013397155.1. Classification (NCBI taxonomy): domain Eukaryota; kingdom Metazoa; phylum Chordata; class Aves; order Passeriformes; family Irenidae; genus Irena; species Irena cyanogastra. The sequence goes on from VWZV01003307.1 coordinate 353,504, forward strand.
ATGCTTCTAATATAATAAATGCTCTGTGTTGATATAGGCTTTGTATGTGACAGATGTGATAGTTCCAAAGGCAGAAAGGACAACTCTGAATTGCCAAATATATTTTTAGATTTAGACAGAATGAAAGTTGGAGATTTCTATTTTTTTTAACCTTTTTACAGTACTTGGTCAGTTTTTCCCCTTTCACATGTGGGCTGCCTTACAAATACCATCACAGGCACAAATACCATCATAGGCACAGCTGAACTACAAGGAGCCTGAGCAATAAGTCCAGTAAATGTCACTCCTTTTATCTACACCTTTAGCTCCCACAATATAACACCCACTCCCTCTGACAGCACCAAACCTACGGTTTGAATTTGCCTTTCTTCTGAGTCTTCCCTCCTTCTCCTTATCTTCACACAGCTTTGTGAAACAGGACAGCTCAGCAATTAGTATCCCAGAAGTAAAATAAACATTCCTATTCGCAATAGGGAAGCTGGAGCACATCTGTCCCACTCAGTAACACCCCTGGCAGAAAATGGCACACTGTGGTAACCTGGAAACCTCAGGGTCCCACAAAACAAGAGCTTCCAAATTTGACTGTTGGATGCTTTGAAGGATAAAGCAAAATGAAGCAGAACAAGAACTGTGTATTTCATTCCAGTTTAGCATGCCAGGACACTGCATCTAGACACTTGTTTTAGTTCTATGGGAGTAGAAAAAACATATCAAGAGGGAAAAAAAAAGACATCTAAGACTTTCTTCTGTATAAAATGTTATTTCTTAAACATACATATGAAAATACATATTCCAGGCTGCTGCTTTAATCCTTTTCACAACTGCTAAGATTCCTTTAAGTCCTAGAAATCCTCTCACCTTGTTCTTAAACTAGTCATTCTTTTTTTCATTAATAAAAGGCAGAGTCTCTCTTAATACAATCCCAGGTATTTTTATAATAGATTTTTTTTTGTATATTACTGAAAGATTTGACAAGCAATTAACACTACATTGAAAAAGACTTTAAAAACTAAGAATGTGCAGAGAAAGAGCAATACTTGATTATGGATTTATTTTAAATAAACTTGGTTTAAATACACCCTAGGATATTTAAATTGAATGAGAGTCATCTATCTATAGCCATAAATATTACTCCAAGCCCCAATAAATTCACACAATATATCTTCCTGCTCCGCGAAATCTTATACCTGTAGGTTATTATTTTGCAGACTTCAATTAAGATGTAATAACAGCTTTTACATTGAAAAACTATGGTTTGCACCTTGAGGATGTAAAGAAAGCAATATTCTGATGATTGTCCAAGAACAGCAGATCAATATTTTTATGCTTTAAGGGCTGAAAATTGTGAGAGGAGGTTTCTTTTGAAGGGTGTAGTTCATTGCCCAAATAAAAATGTTCAGAAGATCCCTTCCTGCATTATCAAACAATATCCTCTAATTATGTTACACTTATGCCCTTGCTTAAACCATTAACCAAGAGGTAAAACAGCTGTACTCTCCACACATTATAAAATAATGAAACTCTGAGCACAAACCAAAAGGAAAAAGTAACCATTCCTCAACACCATAATATAGAATTTAAAAAAAAATAAATTCAACAGATATTTTTGTTGCACACATGTATTTTTGTTTACAAAACCCCACAGCCATTTATTTTCATCAACAATATATATGACACAAATCTAAGAGGACATTTGCATTGAAACCTTTCATTCATATTAACATGGGAAGAACCTTTCCTTCCTCAGAGAAAGCAATATGCAGTACATGTGTGTGGACAAAATAACTTTTCAGAAGTTTTAAATAGCTTTAGTGTCAAATAGACCTTGTCCCACTTCTGTGTTCCTATTTCTTCACCCTCTTTTCTGCATTCCCTCCTTACATGCACTACTTTCTCAGCTCATCCACCCCTCCTGCTGTTGTCCCAGCAGGTACCTGCGCCCTGCCTTGATCCCTTCTCCATGCTGATCCAATATGAGTCCCAGCTGTCTTTGGCAGCAGTAATTACATTCCTCTCCTATCCTATCAATTGCTGGCCTCTTCATTACCACTGCTGGCTTTGATTACTGGGAAGAGGGTTTTATTTCCATTCCTCACTTCCCTTCGCTCCCCACCATCTTCTGGTCTAACCATGAGATGTACTGAAGTCCTGCACACAACCCTAAGCAAATCTCCAGCTCTGCCACCTGGTACTTTGTAACCCAGAAAGAAGAAACTGTAGCTGAAGGCTGAGAGTTCTTGCTCTTTGTAGATCACAGACTGACAGAAACGGACTTCCCACCGCTGGTTTTGTTTGAGGGTTTCTAATGTGTCTTCCCACTAGAGGAACAGAAAGCCAAGACACCCTAAAGCTGGCTCGCAGCTGCATGAGTTTGATGCTTTGCAAACTTCAGAAGGAAGAGGGTGAAGATGCAACATTTTTGTCAGTCATTTGGACTATGCACAGCTGGCTTGTGTCAGGGTGCTTTCCTCTCCGTGGTGATTGTTTTAGCCAGAGTCTAAGGCATAAATGTGTCTCCTACCCATACTGCCTCTCACCTGCAGAGAAAGTGCTTCCAAGCCAAGTTTGAAAAGTATTACAGAGCAAGTCAAAAGAAGTGTACAGGAACTCACTTCTTTGAAACTGCTGACATTTTGGAGGATGAAAGAAGCTTCAAATCTCCAGGGCTCCAGCCTTACAGGCACTGAGAAAAAAATAAATCCCTTAAAAAGAAAAGAAACAGAAGGAGAGAAACGGCCTATCTCTGTATTTAGAAGTTAATATATTTAAATCCCTTGAGGAAGGAAATGGTTTGGGAAACTGACAGTGAAAAATAGAAGACTGAAAATAAGTCTGATTTTTCTGATATGTTTTAATTTTATTTTTTAATGAGAAACAGGTTTTGAAATAAATATAATCTGTAAAAAAGCAATACAACTTATCCACCAAAAGGCAAGAAGTTAGGAAAATACTGTCTGGAAATAGTCTGACCAAAATTTCATTTGTTTTCAGGGACTGCACATGTTTATCATGAGCAACAGGCTTTTGCCACCTACCAATAACAGAAATGCACGTTGCTTCTTTTTAAATTCAAGTAATAGCCTTCCTTACAAGACAGAGTAACTGAATCCTAAAACTAGTACTGTAAATCTCAGTAATCCGTGCAACCCTTTTAGCCAAACTGAATGTTTGAAAGTAAACTAGAATAGCCCTGCCACACTGAGGGTAGCTTTATTTCACCTGCTGGTGTCTGCAAACACAGAGCTGGACAACATCTATCACTGGCTTTGATAAACACTTGAAATGAGAAGAATAATGCTGCACTACTTGGAGTAAATGGGCAAGCTAAGACAGCAAAGCTGCAGGAAACACACTAAGCTGAGGTGGGGTATGACCAGACCCAAGATACCTCTGCATCATGCCCAGGTCTATGGGCAGGGACTGGGGACAAATTAAACCAATTGCCAGGTTTCTCTGCCTTGTGCCATGGGGCATCCATACATATTTTAGGACAAAAACCAGACAGCAGTACTGAATGCTTTCAAATTATAACCAGAATCCAGTTTAGACACATTATTTTATATTCTCTTCTGACCTTGCTTTTGCCACAGGAAAAAGAGCTCTGAATACCATGTTTGCATACTTAAATGAGAAAAAGAACTGCTATCCCCTTGTATTTTTCATTCCTGAAGGTCTTAAGGGAGGAGTGAGAACACACAGTAAATAAATAGCTTAACAGACTGTAAACAACTAAAGCTTCAGCTCTTGCAAAATTATAGTCCCTGTGATTAATGTTTCAGGAATTATATTAAAGTGCAATAACTCTCCCTGTAGACTGGTGATACCCAGGAGAAAAGATTCACTGCCTTGAATGACACCATGAAATTTGATTTGTGCGTTCGAAAGAGAGAAATACCAACCTGTTAATTTAGATAGATTTCTTAACAAAAGCAGCATCTTCCTGTTTTGATCACAAATTAAACAATAAAAATGAAAAAGTCAGGCTGTCTGACTACATGAAAGAAAGGGAGAATCTGCATGAAATAGTCCTCTCTTGTAATTAATAATAAAAAATGGACAGGCATCACCTCTGCTCTGCGCCCCCCAGTATCGTGACTCCAAACTGTACTATAAAAGCTGTACACACTGCTAACAGCTCCTTTCTTTAAGGGTTGTTTGTGCTAATGAAAACTTATGAACTGAGTAAAGAAGAATTTAGGGCATCAGTCACCACTGGATTAAGATAAGATCTCAAACTTCATGGGTTGTGGAGTTTGCCCTTACCCTCTGGTACTTTCTCACCACTCAGACCAATAATCACGTATGTGATGACTGACATTATTTTTTAGAGAACAGACTCCAGCAGACTTGTTAAAGGGTAGAGGAAAATCCATAAATGAAGATGAAATGCAGCATGCACACACACACAGATGCAATCAGCAGCAAACCAGTGCTCCAGTCAGAGGTGCCCTTGGCGGGCTCTCCCCTGACCAGGTAAGGCTGGCTGGTCCCAAATGCTGCCTTCCCCACTCTGTTCCCATGACAGCAAGCTCAAATTTCACCCCAAGTTTAGCAACTCTGTTCTACACCATAGTCACTGATTAATGCCATGACCCTTGACTCGTTAACCTCAGCAGGAACAAAACAGAATGCTCTGGGCTTACAGCCTCAAATTTTAAATTGGTTTAAGGATGGTCCTTCCTGGGGGGTGAAAGTGGGACTTGCAGAGATGTTTTTATGAATAAACAAAGATCATTTTTACCCCCTTAGCCTTTTCTGAGATTTAGTAGCAATAGAAAAATAAACAGGTAACTGTTCTAGCACAGCCTTAAATAATTCAAAGGATCACACTCTTTGCCTACCTGAAAAATTCAGAGCAGGCCCCATAACAGTAAAGAAGTTTTAAATCAATTCTAAAATCATAAGAATACAGAAGATAGATGACACTAAAACTTAATTTATTTTCTATTCGGCAGAATTTAATAGAGCCTGAATGCTCCTCTCAGAAAACTGAAATAGGAACACAAGTTTTAAATAAACTTCTTCTGGGCACATCTGCAGGGAACAGTTCACCATCAAGCAGTCCTTGAAATTTCTCATGCCATTTGCTGTTACTGCAAAGCACAAGTTTTAATCACTGCAAGGAGATTCAGCTGTGCCTAGGAGTTTTGTTCTTCCTAGCCATCCTAACTGCAAAAATCCTGAAAAAAGCAAGTCACTGCACCACGGGGACTCAAACAATCCCTGTGCTTCCAGAGGGGTGAGGCCAAGCAGTGCTGGAAAGTGGAAGTCAATATTCAGATGGCACTCGGCAAGGAAGGAGCCAGTGAAAGGTGCGGGCCAGCCCGGCTGTCCTTCCAGCCCGCAATTCACCAGGTGTGTGACCCAGCACAGTGCTTCCACCTCTGCCTGGCAGGGTCCCCACTGCAACGCCGAGAGCTCGGGGGCTGCACCCAGGACCCCCCTGCCTGGCTTGGCACAGCGGGGCCCCAAGGCACTCCTGAAGCACACGGACACACGCCCAATCCCCTGGGGACAGATCTCTTGCGAGAGCCAGCCCAGAGTCTCTGCCTCTCGGAAGTACAAGGCAACCCTGGCTGCGTTTCAAAGCAGTACTAGTCCCAAGCAATGAGAGAGGAGGAGTCTCATACTTTAAAACTTTGATTTCTTAATTTTTCAAAGGGCAGAGAGTGGCAGGGAGGACTGTGAGGTGGCAGAGCCATCTGGACAGCCCTGGGCCGTGGGGCTGGGCAGGGAGGCCGAGCTGCCCAGGCAGGTGAGGGAGGCCAGAGGCCGCCCTGGGGCCGGGCCACGGGAGCACTCAGGGCCCAGCCCGAGCCCGGCACATCAGCAGCACCTTCTCTGCCTTGAGATGATGGCAAGGAGAGAAAAGCCTCCTGGTGTAAAACCAAGCCTGGAGAGCAGAAGCACACTGTGTCCCTCTGGGGCGTGGGCTGCTCAGGAGGCAGCCAGCAGGCACTGCCACCCCAGAGCTGGAAGGGCAGGCACGGGCAGGAGCACAGCCACGGAGCCTTAAGGATATCCACGGCTGGCACCAGCAACAACTGCCCCTCTGTCCGTGTGCTCATGTGGCTGAGTCACAAGCTGACACTGTTTGGCACATTTCACAGCCGCTTGCTGCAGTGATGGCCTCAGGATGCATCAGCAGCTTAATTCACTGCTACAGCACTGCTGCTACCCTTGTCCCTGTGTTCTGACCCAATTATTGTCAATAAGGCATGGAAAAACCCCCAACAACTAAGTGGTAGGGGAACAGAGGGAAACAAAGTTGGTTTTGCCCATAATCTTAGAGCTACATCTCTAATTCCAATCAAAAATTATCCTTTTACATGACTGTCAGGCAGAGAAAGCTACTGCCAGCATTTCATACCCCAGTTCTGAGCACTCACAATATCTGTTTAAATTAGCAAGCAATCAGCACCCACAGCAATTAACATCTCATAGACAGTATTCCAGTTGTACATTCTCTCCTCATTCTTTTCTGCCATGGAAATCTGTATGGCACAGGGCTTGTTTTGACAAGATAACTCTTTTTTATTCCAGAATTCTATGTACTTTTCACTCAGTCACTGTATCCTCGAGCTGTGTGTAACATCAACATAAAATAACAAACAGAACTCAACAATCAAAACTATTTTCTCTTTCTTAGTAGAAAAAGTCATACTGCATGGTTCCACCAGGGACATTAACAGAAAAATGTTCACTATCAGTTATGCATTAATAGAAAATTACAACTCTTGAAGTGGAATGGATCTAAAGACCAAAAGAAGTCTGAATTTGGCTATTTAGTCTGAAGTTTGAGTATAACTGTTTCCAGATAAGAATGAGAACTAAAACTACCTCGTGTCAAAGCCACTATCAAAACCTAAACCAATGGTCAGTGACACTGCATCTATAAAACAATCATTTCTTATCAACTCCCACATTCCTACATACAATGCATCTTCCCCCGCACCTGTATCAAGAAAAGTCATTTATATTTACCTATGTGATCACAGCAGGAGTGCTACCAACACGTTTTTCCCCAGACCAAAATATTAAGACCACCTCTACAGAATAGCAACTGGATACTTGCTCTGTGCCTCTCACAGAAATCATGTATGATGGCCTTCCCCACTGCTTTATTCTCCTTTATTCCCTCATTGACAGCTACTATTCCTGTCACATTATGAACAGGATAGATATAGACACAGAAAAAAAAAAAACAAAAAAAAACCAAAACAAATAATGCCTCTCTATTTCCAAAAACATGTGAAATGAAATTACATAATTCCTGATGTGGTACATATTCATATTTATGGTATAGAATTAGTTTTAAAATGAGCTAATAAATAAGCTAATAAAACACTGCCAAATCAAGCAGGTACCATGCTAGGTTGATGAGGTTTTCACCAAACCTGAGGTAAGGATGATTTTAACATCTTAAATGCTAATGTAGTTTGGACCAAAAGAAAGGACAGCAGCTGTTTCAGTTGAGCTCTGCATTTGAATTTCCAGGGTTTGTTGTAACCTCTATAAACTCAAGACAAAACTCAGCTGGTGTGAACTGAAACAAGATGTTTGAGTGAAAAAACTGCCAGTGGAAACCACTGAGCCTGAGAATCAAAACCAGTGTTTTTGCACTGCACAGATGTCTGACAAGCCTGATGCAAATGTTATGTTTTCTTGCACATAATTCTAAGCCCAACTATTTTTTTCACTGAAACCAAGTGTTTAGGGTCCAGGGAAAGAAATTAATTTGAAATGGCATCTCCTAATGAGCAAAGAAAGATCACGGACCCAGCAAGAACAGGGAAATTACCTTTGCATATTTAGTTTTCAAGAGATGGAGAAGAGAATGAGAGAAATGGAGCTGTGGTCACAGTGGGGAAGTTTCTGAGAAACGCAAGTTGTGTGGTTCAGGCAGCTTGAGGGAGTGCTGAAAGATTTCAGAAGGTGAACAGATTCCTTTCTCATTAATGAAGGGGCCCTGACCGCAGATCCGCTGAACTCGCTCTGAGTGGAAGGCTATTCAGCTCTCCTTTGATTGAAAGCATCAGTCTGTTACTTATGAGCTCTCAGAAGCTTTCCTTTTAATAGGAAGTGGGGGGAAGGGGCAAGGAGGAGGGGAAGGAAAAGATGGGTAGCAAAAAATGCTGGTAGCTGAGCATGGGACTTCAAGGGATTTGCAGGACAGGCCTTTGGGGAAAGGTTAAAAGCTTACAAGGTGAGTGATGCCTTTCCTGGGCTGGTTTTTCTCTCATTATTCCCCAACATGTTAAGAAGTAAACTGCATCTTCAATCCACCCTTACCCTCTTATTTTCTCAATCTCACCAAATTATTTATTCTGCTAGCATGGAACTAAAAAAAAAAAAAAAAAAATTACAGTTTTCAATTTTTTCTGGTAGATAGCAGCTGTATTTTAATAATGCTAAAAAAAAAAATAATAAACCTAATCCTGACCATCTTCTCTGCTGCAATAGGGAACATGCAGCCTGCTGTTCCAAATTGTAGACAGTCACGAGCTCTCCTCAGACTTTGTGTGGGCTTCAAATGTTCTTTTAGTCCTTTGCAGCTGAAAACTGAGCACAAATTATCACTAAAAGGATATGAAAAATTATGCTGGGACATTTGCCATAGCTGTACAGGAATGCTCCTCGAAGCAATGAGAAAAGTGAGCAGATTACTTAGCTCAGGTTTGGGGACTGTATTGACAGCTAGCTGTTTCTAACAAAAGTTACTTTTTCATGTGGAGAAAAAGACAGACAAAAGCTCACTGATTAAACTGTATTTTGCTAGTTTTTATCTGTTGCCGATGAAGAGATATCAACCACTTCTGGTCCGTAAAGACTTTGGTTATCTTCTAAACTGAGCAGAGATCTTGGCAGGAAACTGAACAGGCAACTTCAAGATAAATCTAAGTACTTCCTATATGTATCAACCTGGGATGTAACTTCAGTGCTGTAACATTTGGAGTGCTGTGCTTGATTCAGTGGAGCTCCCAGGTATGTAGACTATTAGTAGTCACTTCTACAGAGATAGCATATCCAGAGTTTAAAAAAAAAAATTAGCAAAACATTTAAATTTTTGCTCTTGGTGAAGTAATTTTTATCCACATTTAAAACACAAAATATACGCAGAATCAGATTTTGAACCAAGTGTATCAATACAATATCAAGGAAGGAAAAATAACGAAAAATAGTAATAATAAAAAGATAAGATCATTTTGCTCAGTAATGAAAATAGGGAGTTGTGATCACAAGCAGCACCAAAGGGAAAGGAGGGATTAAGTAACACTGAACATCAACCTTTACTTGGGGCCACTTAGATGAGCTCTGTTGCCTCTAACAAGTTTTGTACTAATACTGAGATGTGCAGCATTGGACATGGTAACCTGTGGCACCCCTTCCCTAAGATTACAAATTTATTATCATTTATTTTTGAAAGAAGAAAGTGCAATACCCCAATATCACTAACCAAACACTACTTCTCGCTCTTTAAAGCACACACATACATATACCACAAGAACAATGCTAACTTCTGAATTGATGCTCTTTGATGTATGAGCATACGAGACAATTGGAGACATTCCAATTATCTCCAGTTCAAAGTTAGACCAAAATTAGAAGCAGTCATGAATAATGGATTAGATTTTAGTAGAAATGGCAATACTGCACAGAATAAAGATGAGAGTTTAGCTTAGCTGTGAATATGTGAACCAGGTAAGCCACACCACTTCCTTAAACAGACACATTGGAACTGCACATCCTCTGAAGTTCAGTTAACAAAGCACATGTCAAAGCAGGGTTTTGTGACAGATTACAAATTGCCTTCAGATGCAATTCTGATGTTTTCAGGATGAAATTAGAAGCCAAAGTTCCTTATGAAATTAGTTTATATTGAAGGATTTTTTAAGAAATAACCACGTCAAAATCTAGTCATTTACCACAGTACCCTAGGAGTCACTACCCAGGCAAAACGTATCTTGAAAGTTCCATCAGCCAACACAGAGATAAATGCCAGCTCAGATCAAAGAGTGCCTAAGCAGGCTATTTCCATTCTTTGGGAAATTTTCCTGACAGTCTAGCATCTTAATTAAAGAATAATAAACTTCTAAGTAGTAATGCTTCTATAGTTGGACAACCTATTTTGCTTGGATGTCTATACTACATTGCAGAGAAAGATACATTGTTAGCATTCCACCATTGCCTTGTATTTCTGTAATTCTACTTCATTTTGTGGATTCTGTGAAGATTGGAGCTCGGATGATCATCATGACAGTGCAGATTGTAGGAATGAGGAGATATATGTGGTTACTTCTTTGGCTTCTGCACTCTTATCAGAGAGCTGTTTTCCTTGACTTACTTGGCCGTCTCCAGAGTTGTGTCTAAGTGTGGGCAGTGCCAAGTTAGGCAGTGGTTGGCACTCAGGCTCAGTGCCTTGCTATTCACAGTTTTGACAAGGGTAGCAGACAGCAGGCCAGAGATGATCTTTTATGGTTAGTGCCCCGGTTTCTGTATGGTTATTTACAGACGCCCTTGTTGAAATCCTGTGTTGCCTTCCTTCACCAACCTCAGTTTAAGTCTGCCAGTATTTTGCAAACCATAAAAATAAAGTGACTATATGAAACAGTAAATGTTCTCTAGATTTTAGCAGCCGTAAACAAGCTTTAGCAACAACAACAAAAAAATTATTTTGCTCAATAGACCCACAGGGAACTGCAAACATAAAGCAGCCATTTCAACACATTCATAGAACATCCATTACAAAATTAATTAACTAGCTAATATGAATTATTATGTATCATGCAATGCTAGGGCCATTCAAGACTTTCATTTACTTTAGAAAGCAACTACCACTAAAAAGCACTAGCATATCAAATGCTTTTCATCTTTTGCTTTAAAATTACAATTCCATTTCTAGAAGCAGCTGCTTCACTTGAACAAACCCTTCTTTCCTTCAATAGACGTAGGTGTGAGTGGGGGTAGGGGTTTAACTGCATCTACCAAGGACATGCAGCAAGACTGAGCTCAGCTTACATCACAGGTGTTTAAAATGCCAACACTTGAGTGCCTCTCCAGTCTCAAACTTCTCCAGAATCACCAAATTTTTATACCAAAGAAATAGCAGATCCAATAAGGAACATGGTAGTAGTAACAATGTGACACACCCTGTTTTCTGGGCTGCACAAAGTATAATATGACAAGAAATTCCTCAGCCTTCTTATCAAAGGTATTTGATGCAGGCTGGTGGGTAATCACGGGAGAATTTTGTCTATAATGTTTTATATTATGGTTCTAATTATTCTTAGAAAAACATAAAATGATAGAATATAGTAAATAAGGTAGAAAATTGGTTGTGATATGTAAACCTATAAAACATTTATGCTGAAAACATACAATAGAGCATTTTAGATCTCCCTAATTGAAATTGGGCTAGATTTTACTAAACAATTTGCAAAGATAACTGTTTAAATAACTTCATGCACTTGCAACACTTCATGTGAAACAAGCTGTATTTTTTACTTTGGTGTTATTAGGCCTGAACCAACTCCCAGTGGGATGTCTTGTAAGTTTAGGATTTCTAACTCATCTTTGCCACACACGTATTCTGTGGGAGCCGCAAGTGAGAAAAGAGGAAATTATAAAATACTCATACGGAACTAGTCTCCTACACAAGAAAAACAATGTGATTTTCAGTGAACATTCCCAAATTAACAACCAGTACTGCAACACTGTTAAGTCATTATGCTTAAGCAGCTTCATTTGGGGGGCAAGATATTTGGAAGGTTTTTGCATGTATACACATTTTAAAGAAGTGTGAGAGTACTACCTGGCCAAAAATCTCATATAATGAGGAAAGTTACAGGCATTATGAATAGACTGGCCAGGAAATCTGCCAAGACATGGAAAGCTTTTACTTTTAAGGCCCTAGCTCAAATGTCAGTCAAACAGTAGGTAACTCTCAGTTTGGGATATACAGAAGCACCAGGGAGGGATAGGATGGCAGAGAAATTAAATCAATTTTTAAAATTGTTTTCATTCTTGCTATCCAAAATAATTGAAATATTTGTTATGTATTTTAGTTTTTATGCAATGTGTGTGTATATGAGCTTTACATAACATTTTACAGTTTGTGCTGTTTGCTTCAAGATTTTGCAGAGAGAAAACTAAACAACAGAGTTGACTATATTTGCCTGGGAAAGTGGAGACCACACTTCTGAGCAGCACTTAATGCTTTATTACATTTACTGCAGCCATGTCTTAGTGACAGCTATTCATTTACAAACACAGCATATATCTCTACAGCTTCTCTCCTCAGCTGTATTGGCAATCTGCATCTATTTCTACTTTGTCTAGCTCTGGAGGAAAAAAAGGTAGTTAGGAAAGTAGGAAATGCAGGGGAATTAGCATCAACCACTGCAGCACTTTCTGATTTCTACAGAGATCACAGACTTCTGAGATCTAGTCTAAAAATTTTTTACTAACGTGACCATGGATTTTAGGGAGCTTTGGTATCCCTGCACAAATCAAAATAAAACAAACAAATCCCCAAAACAAACAACTCAAAACAGAGAAATCCACCCACAGACAGCCTTAACACAAGTCTGTAAACCTGAACTAAGCCAGGCTGTGCCCACGGCATGCACAGCTTTTGCAGAGAACAGAGCCTAATGGGGAACACAAGTGAGCAACAGAAGGAACGAGCTTCCCCAGGGGAAATAGGATCAGTTTTAAGTTTCCCACATGCCCGTGCCTAGGGAATCCCCTTTGAAGTTGCTGGCTGACATGACATCTGTTTCATGCCACAGCAGCAGCTGTAGGGTTGAAATCCAGACTCATCAAAACATACATGGCTCTTGAATTCACTGCATTTGTTTTATACCATCTGATTCTTCCTCTGGTAAGAAGGCAGAAGAATATAAATTGTAAAATTTAAATAAAATAATAAAACAACCTCCCTAAATGATTTTTTAATTCTGGGACAATGAACTTGAAAAAGGCAGAGAAAAGGGTGAAAAATCCAATAATATCCTCCTGACAAAAATATACAACTAGAAATTATTGAAACTTGTTATCCTATGACTTAGACAACTATCAGGTGTGTGTCAGCCCTAAATCACAAAGCAAACAGGTTCAATGAGCACATTGTTTTTTCACCATCAGCTATTTGAATTGTGGCTTAACCAGTACAGGGAAAATAAAACTCCAGGAAGACAGTAAATCTGGTATTTGTAGTACACTTACATTTATGTCCTTATAAAGATACTTTTATGTAAGTATGGGCCAAACTAGCTCAGTCATATGAATTCTTTGACTGATTCATGTCAAAATACTTCAGCAAAACAGAAGATTAAGTAATTGTTCACTTAACATCACTAGCACACAGGTAGATAATTGAATTTTTTACTTTCAACATTTATGTATCTACAGCAGTGAGTCTTCACCTGCAGAACAGCCCTCAGCTTAACCCAGTGCAAATTTGACCACACAGAGCCCACACTACTTTAGAGCTTCACATTCAATAGTTTATGCTTGAATAGCCTCAGAGTGTGTGCTAGGATATGTAAAAAAGGATAAACATACATATAAATGAAACTAGAACCTCTGTTCTGTACCCAGCACCAACTCAATACACAGTTTGTGGTGTGATAGTGTCAGTCCTTCCCAAACTATGCTAAGTCACTGTAGGTGATAGAAAAGTGCTTACAGATAAAACTAAGTAAGCTTAGGAGCTCATCTGTTTGTTCACTAGCTCTTATTAGTCATCAAAATACTTCCTTAAAATTAATTTTGACTACTTAATTTGATGGCAGCCTCTTGCTAAAATTATACCATATTTTACTATTTTCACAATACTTCTCCATATATTTTCCTCAAGATATTGTCAAGACTATCACACCTTGATTCTATTCCAAATAAAGCTATTATAGTTAAACCAACAGCAGTTAAGAGCCCAGCAAAATGAGTAGACTTCAGACTACTGTAAAATTCCCCCAAAAACTGCTGATGAACTTCTTGGCAATGTCAGCAAAAGGAGTCCAAGCAATAGAAGTTCATGGGAACTGAATTACTTGCAGTAATTCAGGTAAGACAAGACGCATCACATATTTAATAGAAATGCTTTTAAACTAATATAGCTGCAGGTGAGTTTCTGCAAATGAGCTCATCAGCCCAGAACTTCTCTCCATCAGCTGAAAAATAAAATCTGTAGAACCAAAGAGAATCAGAACTGGTAGGGAAAAAATGGATCCCATAACTGATTGTAATGAACCTTCCAAAATACCAGTGGGAATGCTAACAGTGTCACTGTCATAGTTTCTGCTAAAGCAAACAGAAGGTTGACTAATCAAACGGGCAATTTTGATCTGTTAATTGTGATGCCCTGAAGCCTATATCACTAAAAATAAACTTATTTTTTGTTGAGCTAGTTAAGAAATAGCTACCCACGTGCATTTACAAAAATACCATATCAAGAAGATTGACATCAGCAGACATGCAGATTTTTCTTCCCCTGGGCACCAAATTGCTGATGTATGCACATGCTTCCTTCTTGGCATAATTGATTTTCCCTTTCTGCTCAGTGGCACAGTGTTGGAATTGCTGGTGTCACAGCAAGCATGAATATGCAAGGACATGGTGTGAAAGGACACACTAGCTAGGATAAGTCCAGAACTCCTTCATCTTGAACCCAAACTTGAGCCTAGTTTAGAATATCAGTTGTTTTTAAATAATCAACTTAAAAAGGGCTGAGATAAAATTCATATAAAGAGTGCATATTACATTAAGATGCCTCTGTTTTTCCTTGCTGGAGTCAAAATCAGACTGAAACACAAACATTAAAAGCAGTTAAATAGGGTTTTTTGTGCCTTTTCTGCCCTTTCTTAAAAAAAAGTGAGAAGGCTCCATCAGCTCCTGAAAACACACAAATTGCCATTTATGTATGACAAGTTCTAGCAGTTCCTGTAAGCAGAGAATGCCCAGCCCACATCCTTCTCTGAGATCTTTTCCTTCAGTTCACTCTCTGACTAATTCTCCTCTGCCTTTAAATGACCTGAGGTCCTTAGACTCCTGTAAGGGATCTCGTTACATCCTTGATGCAAAGCAGAAGTATCAACCCTTTATATTTGTATTTTATTTAATCAAAGCTGATTGATCCAGTTGTTTCCCAACTGAATGTACCTTAAATCTTAATCAGCAGGCAAGATAATTCCTAAAAACTACAGATTTCTATGACTAGAGTATCTATGAAAATCAGGAATCAAACAGACTGCCAGTGAAATTCTTTTGGCAGCAGTGCCAAAATAGCCATTAAAACCTCAGTTGTTAATTAACAGCCACACACCAATATCACAGGCAACTCATGTCAGGTTATGTTAAATCTGTTACTTTGGCAGAGGCACAAAAATGCCTGGGGATTAGCACCATGTCCTCTCTAAATCCTGGGGAAGACCTTTCCTTTCAGTCCAAGGGGGAGCTACAGTACCAAGCATCAGTTTCACACTGCCCAGCAAAGAATTATTCTCAGTGGTGTCACAGAGCTGACCTCAGGCCAGTGAAAACACAGTTTGCTTCACAGATACAGAACAGAATTTTCATAACTAGCTTTCCCTTTCAGATAGAACTGAAAACAGACATAGCAACAAACCACATCTTAAGTTGCTCCTATATTTTCATCTTGGTTTGCTCTTAAAACTGCTGGATACCTAAGGGGTAGAGCTAGTCAGGACTTCTTCAGCAAAACGTTTTCAAAATGGAAAATACCATTTTCAAACTACAATATCCACTGGCTCTGACAAAACTTACGTGGAAAGATTCCTCCTGCCCCAGGTCAGAGAGAGGGAGACAAAGGCATGGTCAGTAATAACCACAGACTGCTGGCTAGCATGCTCAACCTTCCTTCAAGCTTATAAAGCTTTGCTCAATTCAGAACCACAATTTGAAACTCTTTCCTCCCACTCCCATCTGCTGCCAAGTTATTAATGTGCCATCAAGTTATTCTGCAGCATGAATCTCTGAAATTTAGAAGTCTTCACATTAATCTAAAAGTGGTTTGAGAACAGCTTTTAAATCTAAAAATTTGTGTACAACAAGAAAATCTTGAACAACCGTGCAGCCCTACGAACAAGGCCAGAACCCAAATGTTCCATGAAGACAGCCACCTGAGGCTTTGAAGCTCTAACTACATTCTACTCCTTAAATTATGAAGTCTCACAAATGGTCCATACTAACATGTAAAAGCCCTATCTAAGGCCATTGTTGTGGAGTTTAATGGCATTTCCTGGACAAATTCCTAGCCTTAAGTCCAGATAAAAGGGTTCAGTCTACAACCAAGGCCATCAATCCATTAAAACCCATGAATATAATGCACATTTTTAACGCAGCATTCTTTTTTGAATGCCAAATGACAGTATCAGGCTGTATGTGCCTTAAAGCCTTCCCCAATGGCAAGAAGCAGAATACTCTGTACCCACACCTGTGAAGTTGGTGGGCATGCAGCAGGGTTTCTGTACTGCTCTGTGGGCATAATGGACCAGTGGAAGAGAGGGTAACATGCACACACAGTCACCCTCTAGACCCTGGCCACTTGCAAGAGCTCTGGGTAACAGTGCAGACTGCCCCTCCAAGTAAGAAACAAGCATAAAGCCAGCAGTGCTTCAAAGACCTAAGCAATGTGCTGTTTTCATCCCACTGTATGCATAAAAGGGTAGGAATGGACAGATGAAGGCTGGACCTTATGTTGGTATTTAATCAACACTATGAACAATGCCATACACAATTAGGTTCATTTTCAATGCCAGTTTCAGTGGCTTTGTCCCTCTTTGCTTCCTTCAATGCAGATGCTGGGGCTTTAAAGCATGTTGACATACTCTGTTAAACGAAACCAAATGTTTATTATTAACAGACTTGTGTGGAAGGTGAGCAAGTGAGTGACTTGAGTAGCTTGCCAATGAAAGCTCCAAGGACAGCCTTTCTAGGAGAGTCCCGTTATAATCAACTTTAGAGCCTCAGATCAGCATTAATGACACTTGTAATGACTGACTTTTCTTAAGTTCAATTACATTTTAAATATACACACAGGCACATTTGAACAAGTTGTTTCCAAAATGCTGTTATCTAAGACAAGTAGAAAAAATTAAAATTTCTTTTTCCTTGACTCTCTTTATAATCTTCACTCTCAAATTGACCTCTCCTTCATTTTCATCCATTTTTCTTTGCTATAATGCCTTGTTTTTACCAAAAGAACAAGCTATTGACCAGCAATTGTCCACTGAAGATGAGGTGTAACTGTTCTGGGAAACTGTATTCCAACACAATAAAGCAAAATCTTACTGCCCAAATATAAAAATGTACAAAGTGAGTGCAACAGCGTGAAAACCTTATCAGCATCTCACAGATGAAAACTGAGGGCACAGTGGGATTAAAAAATTTGTCAGTTAAGTGTCCACAGCACAAGCAGGAATAGAACCCAAACACTGCAAGTGTCAATCCAGGTCGTTAATCACAAGATACTGGAACGTGTTAGGGTGATGTTAGCCAGCGTGAGAGAGGCTGAAGCAACCTTGAAGGTTGAGACAGTCACGGCGTGGCTGCTGCTGACTCACTCTGCAGCAAGATGCTGCTCTGACCAGCTCAAGTGAACCACAGCAGTGTCGCCTGGAAAGCAAGCTACAGAGCAAGTACAGGCTCTGCTCATTAAACCTGCTCTGAGGTCCACCCACCAGTAGCATGAGGCAATGGCTGATGGAAACATCTTCAAAATGCAAGCAATTTGCTGAGGAACAGGACTTACATAACTACAAAAACAATCAGACCTCAGAGAGTTTCTGTATCAACAGATTTCAACACTCAGAATGTAGATAGCTAAAGGTCATCATCCACACTTTACAGAAGGGGAAATGGAATAAAATGATAACATGATTCATCTGCTACATGCTGTACGAGCTGAATTTAGGCCTTCAGCTCCTCTGATTTGTAAAAACTACCTTTCCAACAAGAGTGCACAACACAGCGTCCCCAAAACCAAGGAAAAGGAAAAAAATATATTGTACTAAACTTTTATCCTAACACGCCCCCCAACATTTGTATACACATACCTAAGTATATATATAAACAGGAAATATACACACATATGCTGCTTTACATACACATACAAAAAAGTCTGAACAGTCTCTGCTGGACTACTAAATGGAGAAATAAGGAAAACCACCACAGTATGGATATATGTCTCGGAGAAGAAAGAGCATGCCTAGCTGGCATAATTTTCCTTAATTCCATTGGAGTGTTTCTTAATTCCTACATTTTTTAGTTCCAGTGACAGGACAGATTTAATTTCTGATGTCACTAAAACCAACAGAACCCCAAACAAACAAAAAGATCAGGGGTTGTTTTTACAACAGATTGAATCTGTGACTAGAGCTCAATTAACTAGGTATGTTTTGCTAAGATTAATGGACATATTCTTCTACAAGTCTCAGCAAATGTTTGAGTAAGGTTGGAAAACAGATTAGCACAGAAACAGAAGGAAATCCAATACCTGTTTTTCATGCACACTTATTTGCAGGCTTGGTGGTGTTGTTCTTAGCCGTAAATACTGGATGAGGTATTGAAAGATATTCATAGCATTCAGAAAGAAATATTATCATGTTATACAGTGATAGCCTACAAATTCTTACCTTCTGCTTTTGATAACCTTTTATGAAGAACTTCAAGGTGTTTGAACAAGACTTAACAAAATTTGTCCCTCACCCTTCTGTGGCATTACACAGTAAGGTCCTAACGTGGCACTGCAGCAGAGACACTCCTCACTGGATTCCAACCCAGGACTGCTGCCTGGAACTTGCTCGGTGTCCAAGGCAGGCAGGGACTGTAACTGAGCAAAGCTTCAGTGTAAGCAGGCATCAGATCTGCTACAGCACCTGCACATTCTAAAGGTTGTGGAGTACAGCTAAGAGACAGGATTGAGACTAACAGCAAAGCAGACTTGGCAGAGGGCAAAAAAAAGGGGATTTTTCTAGTAGTTGTTTAAAAGAAAAACCTCATTTTAAATACGGAAAATAATCTCTATAGCAAAACTGTTAGAATTTGGAAACCAAGAAGGAATTTAGTAAGCAAGCAGTATAGATGAGTAGCTACATATCCTTCTAAAATTAATATGCGTTTAGGAGGGATGACAGTGCTTGTCCTTAAATTGTGACAATCATGAATCTATTCCTTACATTTCTGAGTATGTGCATGTGCCCAAATTCGTTTGCCGTGCCCACCTACCTAGAGTGGCGTACCTACTTCCAAAAAGGCTTTTCCTACATTAATCGCCATGGAAACCAGTAAAGCCTTCTGCTACATATTCAAACCCAGCAGTTAAATAAATAATTTTAATAACAAAAATAAACCTAATTAAAGAGTGGAGACAACGTAGCAACCACTAAACCATCCCAATTCAAGAAAAACGAACAACAAGACGAGAAAGATTTGCTGGTGTAGGAAAAGGCTAAAAAGATGGCAGCGCTCAGCTGCCCCTGGGTACAGGTGAGGGACTCTGAGGGGCGGCTAGCTGCACCTCGGAGCCTTTCCATGGGAGATCGGATCCTACACAGGACCCGTGCCCGTGTGTGACACAACAGGGACTAGTCCCGCGTCAGCCTTACGGCTTGGGACAAGCCCAGGGCTATCAGATGACTGGCTCAGGCAACTACAAGAGAGAAACAACTCCGACCGAGAGAGGAATAAAAGCAATTATCAGCGGGGAGGGCTGGGCCGCCGCGGTTCCGGAGCAGCGCGTCCCGTGGACGGGCCGCCCCCGGGCGCGCTCCCCGCGCACCGGCACACGCGGGGAGCGCGCAGGGACCCGCGCAGTGCCGGAGGCGCGGAAAGACGGGCGGGCGGCTGGCTGGAGAACGTGTATCTGGGGGGAAAGAAACACAGAAAAGGGGAAAAAACAAACCAAAAAACAAAAGGAGGGGAGAGGGAACCAACCAACCAACCCGCCCAAAGCCGGGCAGGAAGACCAAACGCTCACGGAAGAAAAGGTGCCCGGCTCCCCCNGCTCCGCGCCCGAGGAGCGCGGCTGGGGTCGCGGGCAGCGCCGAGAGCGCCCCGGGATCGCGAGGTGGCGGCGGCGGAGCGCGCCCCGGCTGTGCCCGCTGCCCTCCCCGCGGGGACACCCGGGCGAGCGCACCCTGCGGCTGGTCCCGGGAGCGGGGTGGCACCGCAGGATGCGGCAGCCAGCCCCGGGTAGGATAGCCGGGGCGGCGGGGAGCGCTACAGGCTGCGCCCCAGAGGGGTCTTTAAAAACCAAACTGATGAAACAAGGAACGCCTTAAAGGAGTTAAAAGGCTCGATGGTTAAAAGCGGGGTACGTTTCCCGCTAAAGCATCGTTTCAGTGCGGATTTGTTTGATGGTTAGCTTCGCTTAAAAGCCCTGTGCAACTTCAAGTTGTTAGCCAGAAGTGTTCATCACAGCCAGACCATCCTGAGAAGAAGCTTGGGGCTGTATTGCTGTGGACCTTAAAAGGGAAAAAGGCAAATTACTGGCGAGTTACATAGTACAGATAGCAAAGCCGTTAGCTTCAGTGTATGCTTCAGCCGTTTCTCAGTGTTAAGTACTGCAAAGCTCGGGCCTAACAGATAAATCTGTAAAATACTGAGTAACTTCAATGCACTTTTGTGCAGAACGTTATTTTTCATTTATTTTGCTATAACATTAGATCCTGCATTTTCTGTTTTATTGGACTCTGTATCCTGAACTTCTGAAACTGATCTCCATTCCTCGTTGTGGTCTCTCTGGTTGCTATTGAACAGCTACCATATTTATCTTACAGGGAATTACACTTCCCTTATATCTCTTATCACGTATGTACGCAATGGTCTTTTGGTAAAAGCCACGAAACAGTTCTACTTATCAGCTTCACACAAGTCAATCTGTCACTTTGATAAACAAGTTCTGTTAATACTGGTATTTTTTCCTCACAATGCACCTAGCATTTATCAGTGCCTAAGAGGAGAAAAATGTTCTGTATCCCAGTTGTAAACATAAATGATTGACTATGGAGAGTTTTAGAGGAAAAATGTGCCTTGCATTAAAAAATTGCTCAGGAGAAGACTTAAGTGTGAGAGATGAGAGCAGCTAGAAACAGCTGTCAGGTTAAAGGTGCTGGTAATGGCCTAATCCTTTTCATCTACATAAGTGCTTTTCATCTACGTCAATATCTTGTCTCTTTCAGAGACAGTGAGACAGCAGCTCAAGAGTTAACGCTGCCTTCTTTGCACTTGATCTCCTAAACAGTCTTGACTATTTCAGCAGCCAGGGGGAACTGTTTTGATGCTGAACAGCATTTTCAACCTTTACATACCGTAGTAGGATGTTTTGTTTAGCCTTCTGCATAGATTTAAGCTGTAGCCAATTTAAAACAAACAAGAAACCCCCTAGAGCTTACTGAAAGGCTGCAGTACAGCTGTGGCCAAGGGAAAGGAGGTGCAAACCCGAAACCTTCATGTGGTTTTTGTGTTGCGACAACAGGTTTGTATCCTAAGCAAAGATCTCCAAAGAGACTGTTTAAATTAGACTTGTATCTGACAGCGTATGTCACAGTTCCGCCCAGTTCCTGGTTTCATGTACACGTTAAAAAAAAAAAAGGCNGCGCGGCCCCGTTTGAACGGGCCCCGCCGCCGCTCAGCCAACGGGGCGGCGCGGCGGCCGTGACGTCAGGCGCGGCGGGAGCGGCGGCGCGGGCGGCCGGCCGGAG